>RJWT010008917.1:0-15966 GCA_004365215.1 Cuniculus paca | reverse complement strand
GAAGTCTTCCCACAGTAGAGGATTTCTATATTATATGGCAGGTTTGATTTTAATTCTTTGAGACATTTCCTTGAATTTCAAAATGGGTGAACCCATTCACAGTCCCCCTAGTGGTGTACTAGGGTAGCATTTTCTCCACAACTTGGTAGCTCTTGTCTTTTTTCTTGCCTTTTTTCACAACAGCCACACTGAGTTAAGTTATATCTTATTGTAGTTTTGAGCACCTTTTTCTTTACCTTTATAGCCTCCTTGGACAAATGTCTATGTAAGTTCTTATTCATTCTTTAAATCAGGTAGTCATTTAGCTATTAAATCGTTTGAGCTCCTGACGTATTTTAGATGTCAACTCCTTATCAGATATTTGCTTCAGAAATACTTTCCTACAGTCTGCCTTTTCCAATCTGCATTTTCATTTTATCATCTCCATAGCTGCACAGAAGTTTTCAGTTTTATAGAATTCATCCTAGAAATATCTATACTACCATATGTGCTGCTGCGTTATTCACAGTAGCCAATACGACAATGTTATGGGTTAAAAACTGGTGGTCAATTTCACACCAGCTGAATTAAATCAGCATGATGCTGAGTGTAGATGGCCCACCTGAGGAAAGTTACCAGCATAAAAAGAGACATGGAGAGGAAGGGTGGTGGCGTTGTGGGTTCTCCAAAGTGCTGCTGTTCGGAGTCATTGGTTCTCCCGGAGGAGCTTGTCAGGCTGGCTCCCCCAGTATGACTTTGGCCATTATCATCAGAGGAGCTCTGGGCCTTGTCGTTGAGAGTGGCTATGGTTCACTTTGGGGAGGTCTGGTCCTTATGTTCAGCATCGCTTCCTGGCTCCGGAGGGGAAGATGGTTGCTATTTAAATTCCAGGAGAAGTTGTCACGCTGGCTTCCTGGCGTGTACTCGACTGTTTCATCGCCGGAGGAATGCAGGACCTCATTGTCACTGAGGATGTCTGTGGTACTTTTCGGAAAGCCCTGGTCCTTATTTGAGTGTCACCTTTTGGCTCCACTCTAGAACCCTCAACCTACTAGCACAGATCCTTCATCCCGCAGGCATAGACTTTCTAGCTTCCACCACTGGCCTTTGGTCTTTCCCAGAACAGAGGTTGGTGTTGTGGACAGATTTCCTGCACTTTCTTATGTTTAACATTGGGTAACCATCATAAATAATATTATAAATTCTGTGTCCTGATTGTAATCTTTCTCCCTGCAACATCTGACTACAACACACAACAACATAAGTATCCATCAAAGTATGAATGAATACAAAAATTGTCACATACACATGAGAGAGAGACACAAAGAGAGAGAGAGAGAGATTATTTGGTCTTAAAGAAGACTGTGTCATTTTCCACAACATGAATGAAACTAGAAGCCATTATGCAAAATGAAAGAAGTCTTAACACACACACTGTTATCTCATTTATATGTGAAATCCAAAAAACAGAAAATTAAGTTGAACACATAGAAACAGAGAGTAAAAAGACAATTGTCAGCTGTGGGAAATGAGTCGAAGGACAGAAAATTGCAGTTATGTGTGATAAGTATAGACATTTAATATACAGTATAAAGACTATAGTTAATAATATTGCTCTGTTATTATAAAGAAATAGCTGAAGTTGACTAAAAGTAAACATATTTTAGGTGCTCTTACCATGAACAAATAGCTACATGAAATGGTAGGTATGTTAACTTGATTGACTACAGTAACCATTTTACTGTGTATATCAAAGTATTATATTGTTTCCATTAAATATAAATATATAAAATAAAATTAACACTGAAAATATCCCTGCAAAACACCTCTGGAACATTCATTTTAATGGTTAATTCTATCAGACATTTATGGAAAAAATAATATGAGGGTGCATGTACTTTTTCAGGAAGCAGAGAAAAGAACACTGCCAATCATGTTATAAAGTTAGCATCACCCAGACACAAAATCACAAACAGGCATTCCAAATAAAAGAATAATAGATCCAATCCTTATCAAACATATAAATATTCAACAAGCTAAAATAAAAAAACCCAAGAGTAAATAAGGACAACATATTAGATTTATCCTGGAAATGCACAAATGCTTTATTACTAGAATATTAAGAGATATTATTTACTACATTGAAAATATTAATGAAAAATAGCACATCATCATCTCAGAGGATGCACAAAAATTATTTAGTAGATTTCAAGACACTTTCAAGGAACTGTCAGGAACATGGGAGTAAGAAAGAACCTCTGTCAACCTCATAAAGAGGAAAATATTCATTATTTAATTTCATTTTTAATGGTAAAAGATTAAATGCTTGCTTCTAAAATCAATTAATGAGTCATGAAATACCCACAATCACAATTTTATGAAAGATGAGGATGTGGAAGTCTTCTATATTGGCTTTTGTAAAGGAATATGTTGACTTTGAAAAGTGTAAGTATTTTCACAATTTTGACTACAAGATTATATATATATATACATATATACACATAATTTCAGTTTTTTATTAGACCATTCAACTGATTAATCAGAGTCTGGAAATGTTCTGTCAGAATTCAGTTGCAGAAAGTTTTCTCTGTAATTCTGCCATCTCTTGCCTATGTTTGACACTACATTGTGGAATAAAGTCATAGTTCAAGATTGTTGTAATTTCATGGTGAATTGCATTTTGTTATGAATTAATAGTTCTTATTATCCCTACTAATGTATTTAGTCTCTGAAAAACTATCCTGATTTTTTCTGATATTGCTACATCAACTTTCTTTTGTTTAGAATTGTTTGATATGTACTTTTGATCACTTATCTTTTAGCATTTCTATATCCTTTTATTAAACGAACATATCCTCCTAAGAGCCCACAGGTGGATTTAGTTTTTGCTTTTGTAATCTTTCTCGATCTATGGGTCTCTGTCTTTCCTCTCTTCTTTCCTCCCTCCATCCTCAGTCCTTGCCTTATATTTTCAAGTATTGTCATTACTGATATATTTTATCACATTTTAACTTTTTATGTTCTTTTCTAAATATGGGGCCTTCCAATACGTTTGTAATATTTTCCTTCAGGTATATTTCTTACAGGACTAACTCTGATTCTTCATTTGATGGCCTTGAGAAGCCCTCTAAATTCACACTTCAAAAGACAACAGAAGAGGCTCTGGTAGATGTCTGCCTCTGAATTAGTATCATCAATTCCTCTCTCAAGAAGGAGATGATAAAACTGGTGAGGATGTAGAATCTGGACGGAATTTTGTAGTGGCTTCCTGAAGCCTAGAGAGTTTACATACTTTGTTCAAGGTCATAAAGTGAGTTAGTAACTGTGGTGTGACTGAATTTAAGTCATTTGAGTCTTTGTATAGTTTGTTATGTGTTGTCCTTTCAGATTTATGTCATACAGACTGTTGAATATCATCATTCTGCAATACAGTAGTAGCATATTGCTTCCTAAAGGAGCTTGTAAGTTGAATCAGTTTTGTGATATGCATGTTAAGTTCAAAAACATGCAAAGCAGATGGTAAAATGCAGACAGATTAAGATCTCCAAGGTTATCCAGACTTGAATGGATTTTAAGTAGTGATAGTCTGTTTCAAGTCCCATCAGTGACTTTGAAAACAACAGCTCAACCCTAATGAAAAATATGAAATAAATCCCAACTTGCAGGTGACTTTTGTAAAGAGTATTTTATTTCAATAGCTAATTTATCATTTCTCATTTATATATATATACCCTCTAGCATTACTTCTCTACAGCTTTTGCCTTCCCATTGTTTATTTGGTTTTTTATCATTTATTTCCCCTCAAAGGCATTAATGTGCTTTTCTAAGTCATATTTCATTCTTTGTTACATTTCTAGATACCCAAAATTTTAAGACATTATTTCCAGTTGATACCACGTGGGAAAGGAAATGAAGAACCAGAGTAGAGAGTAATTACCCTGAATTTCAAAAATGCAGAAATGCTGTGGTACATTAGATGACGGAAAATTGTGACATCATGTCGCCACTGTGTCAACAACAGAAATGTGGCACTCATGTTCAGAAAAACTTACACTTTATGTAAGAAAGAAAAATAATGAATCACTAAAATCCAATTTCTAATTGTACTTCAGTTTCTACTTTAGTGCTCTCTCCTTAAAAGATACATTGCCAAACCCCCTGGCTTAGCAAATCTTTCAAAACCAGCCTTTGAGATTGCAGTCTAGGGCTGCATTCTGAGCATATTCGTTAGCAGATAGACCAATTAGGCATTTTTCTGACAGCAGCCAATGTCATGGGGCCTTTGTTAAATTTCTGTCACATCTTGTATTTATGAAAATGAACTGTGTCCTTGGGAATTTCAAAAGGAAATGAAGCATGGGCCCGAGGAAAGGCCAGAGGGAGAGGAAGCTCAGAGTGCTTCTGTCAGTGCCAGGTTTTGATGGGGATATTTGATTTTTACTGAGAATGGTGCCCTTCTATGGCATATGGGTGCGAACAGGCAGAATCATAATGCAAACCTCATGAATATTAATATCTACAATAGCCTAAGCTTTTACTAAACTCGTGTGTACCACCAATTAATTGTGGGAAAAGTAGAACTGAGATTTTTGTCTTTCCTACTTTAATCGCAGACATCTTCAATTTAAGAAAGGGCAAGGCTGTACCGGCCACGCTCGCCAGCACACCCCATATGGAGTGGACTTCAGCACGGCTCCACCTCAGCCTTTTGCCCTTTGACTGAAGGAGATCAGCTTAACCTGAACTCTCCTGCTAACTCTCCTCCTCCTCTAACAGTCTCATTTCACTTTGTTCTTCTGCCTCTGTTATTTTTTGTTTATCTCAATCTAAAGGCTGTATATGTCTTTTCACCCTAGACTCTGTGGAGCTTCAGTTAAAGTGACCAGAATATCCTGTTTACCAGGGATAGACCCAGTTTTAGCACTAAATGAACCTCTTTCCCTTTCTGGTTTCCTCCAGCCCCCCACACACACCCACCCCACTCACTGTTTTCTAAGATGCCCAAGAGAATCACATCTTTTTCCAAGCCCAACTAATGGGCCAACCCTGCCTCACATTTATTCTTTCAATAGGTTTCTTTATTTAACAAAATATCACTGTCACTTAGGTCCTGAACACAGACATAAACAGAGATGCGGAGTTCAGAAATATACTGCCAATGGGCCAATGATTTGCCTCATTATGATTTTGCTACTGAACAAGGCCACCCAAAGAGGAGATGAGGACCCCAATTCATCCCACTAGTGAGGTACGTTGTAGGCTTCTGTCTTTCATCACAGAAAAAGAATTTTCAAAACACATACCTGAGAAGCATAGAGAGGTTTATTAGGCTGAAACAAGTGCACACAGAGAAAATAGTGTAGGCCTTTGAGAGAGGCACATTCTTGTATGGAGCTGGATGTATGTCATGGTTTAGACCTAGAAAGTCCTCTAAATGTCTCATGTGTTTGGAAGCAGGGCTTTTGTTAAGGTGACTGGATCATGGATGCACTATATGCATCAATGGGTTAAATATAGCTGAATGTATTAGAAAGCAGGGACTTTTCTGAAGAGGCTTATGACCTGGAAGGCTTACATCGCCTTCCCCACCTTCTTGCTTGTCTGCTTCCTGGCTGCAGTGAGTTAAATACCTATTCCTCTGCTGTCCTCTTTCTGCCTGGAACTCCAGCAACCACAGACTAAAACTGTGAGCCCAAATAAGCCTCTCCTCCTTTAAATTGTAGATGGACATTTTGTTCCAGCAACAGGAAAGCAACTACTACAGTACATTTATATGGCCTTGGAGGGAGTATTCAAGATGGGTGATCTATACTGTGCATTCTTACTGTCTGTTGGTTTACTTACTTGGGGAGCTAGGTTAAAATACAAACCATTTACAGGTGTTTGCAGCGGGGATGTCCAGTAATACTGCTGCTTCCTTGAGGATGGAGGTCTGTGGGAGGAAGGGCAATTTATAGGTGAAAAGCACAGGCCACAGCCCAATTTACAGGCTCATTGTGTCTTTAGGACTCTGAAATTTTGAAGGTGGGGGGGGAGTGAGTTTCCTGGAAGGGTAGCTTTAATGTCACAAAGCTATACCTTTTATTACAATTTTTAAATTAAGATTTACCATGTTTCCTTTTTATCTAGCTTTATTTTTTTATCCAACCTTAGTTTGACCTAAATGCTACTTTCTTTGCCCTTGCGTTATTAGCTAGAACTTCATTTCCAAGATTTCTTTTATTCTGCTTTGTGTTCATATCTTGTATCTTTGTGTTCCCAGGTCTGCCTTGAGCTTAATAGGTGTTAGTTATTGTCCTTTTAGCTCATTTCACCAAGATTTTTGCACTCTGTAACAACCTTCTTTTGCAAACTCATACTCGCCTGGGATAGTGACCCAAATTAAGAAAGAAAGTTCATATTTCAATAATGCCTCTTTTTATTTTCATGAAATGGAACATGGGAATTAAGTTACAGCTCTCAGCTGTGGGATTTTCATGTGCAACCTACTTTTTCCTGTTTCTTTGGAAATTTTAACATCTTTGTCTCTTTCATTCTGAAATTTCACAACTATCTGCTGTAGTAGGGGTATTTTTCCATTAATTGTGCTAACCACTCAGTGGGCCTTTTCATTCTGAAAAGCTATGTCTATCAATAATTGTTTCTAAAGTATCATTTTTCTGTTAATTATAAGGAAATTCTGTAGTTTCTCTGTTCTTACTAGTGGTTTGTGTCTGTACTCTTTTTCATTATGTATTGCATCCTGTCCTTTATTAATGGGTGCACAACAGTCTTTTATTATGGTGAACACAAAATGTAATATAATGGATTTATTAAATATGCTTTCCATTTTTGAAAGGTCAAGCATTTATATTGAAATACATTTCCCAATTCCTTTAGTTTGAATTTAAATTGTACGAATTATAAGTTTAAAAGTTTTGTTTTATGAATATTAAGACAATAAAAATGTATAATTATGTAAAATTATTAAACTTGTTCAAAGGATTGTGGAAAGTCTGAATTCACAACTTTGGCATTCTGATGAAAATCAAGAGCTAATTTAATATGTTATACTTTTTGTATCTGCCAAGATACATCATCCCTAAAACTCCACCCCCGTTTCTTCCCACCTACAGTGGTGAGTGGAAAAACAGATACACTTAATCTTAATAACTGTTTTAAAAGAAAATATGGAAAGAAAACCCCATATGGGGCAGATTTTAAAAATAATGAGAGAAAAAAAGCATGATTATAATCAATTAGAAATAAGTAAAAGGTCAAATGAACTCTAAAAACAAATGAAAAAGCTCTTAATAGGGAATGATAATAAGTCAACAGTGTACTAATAACAGAAAATCTTTTCTATTAACAAAATTATGCCACATTACAACTGCATAAGATGACATGCACTCCTGCAGCAAGCAATGCTAAAACTGGAGAGAATAATATAGAACATTTAATATGAAACTTATCTTTATAGGGAAGCAACTAGAACCAAAAAAATGAGGAAGTAATTCAAGCACACAGATAGTTAATGATTCACAAGCAAGTGTGCTGTTGTTCTCTTCACTTAAGTAGTCCTATAATAGAACACTTAATTCAACTATAATTCATAAATCTAGGTGAGGAATAGTCAAAAAATCTTGTTATGGCCCTTATTTAATATGTAATAAAATCAAATTTCACTAAAAGAAAAGACAATTCCAGACCAATTTTGTTTCAAATCCATTTTATTCAAGATAAATGGAAAGAAAGAAAGAAAAAAAAGAGGAAAAACTACAACAAAATTTCAAAGCACATGTGTCAGGCATAACAATGGTACATACATTGTGCATTGTCATCCCCAAATCATTCACCCAGGGAACAAGGCATCTGGATTCAATCGTCCAAACAATACCAGTACAAATCTTTTTCTTCAGCAAACTCAGAGAAATTAGTAGTATAACTATTTTAACTATTGCTATATACATATACATACACATGTTTTCCCTTTCAACTTGCCACACTAATGAAACGATATGATGTTTACACATGTGTGTCTTATTTATTTCACTAATGAGTATATCCTCCAGATGTACTCATTTACCTATAAAAGGGTCCAGTTTATCATTCTTTATGGCTGAGTAGTACTCCGTTGTATAAAAATACCACATTTTTTTAAATCCATTCCTCAGTCAATGGGCATTTAGGTTGATTCCAAGATCTGGATTTTGTAAACTGTGCTGCTACAAACATGGGTGCACATATATTACTGTGCTATGATGTTTTTAATTCTTTTGGGATGACACCCAGAAGGAGAATAGCTGGGTTGAATGGGATCACCAATCCTAGTTTTTTGAGAACTCTCCACACTGACTTCCACAGTGGTTGTACCAGTCTGCATTCCCACCAACAGTGGAGAAGGGTTCCTTTTTCCCCATAGTCACTCCAGTATTTGTTATTGGTTGGATTCTTGATACTAGCCATTCTTTCTGGGGTGAGGTGGAATCTCAGTGTGGTATTAATTTGCCTCTCTCGAATGACTAGTGAGGCTAAACATTTTTTTACATATTATCTGCTGTTTGTATTTCTTCTGAGAAGTGTGTATTCATCTCAGATGCCCATTCTTTAAATCTGGGAGGACTGATTTTTTTGAATTCTTTATATGTTATTGATAGTAATCCTTTTTCTGAGGAACAGTTAGCAAACATTTTCTCCCACGTTATGGGTTGTCACGTCACTATGATGGTGGTTTCTCTTGCTGTGCAAAAGCTTTTCAGTAGATGAAATCCCATTTGTTGATTCTCTGTGATAGTTCCTGTGCAATCTGGGTTTTGTTCATAAAGTCTTTGCCTACACCAATGTCTTCAAGAGTTTTACCTAACTGTGTCTTCCAGCAGATTTAATGTTTCTGTTTTAATATTAAGATCTTTGATCTATTCTGATTTTAGCTTAGTACCCAATGAAAGATAGGGGTCCAGTTTTAATCTTCAGCATGTGGAAAGCTAGTCTCTCCAGCACCATTTATTAAAGAGGCTATCTTTCTTCCAGTGAATGTATTTGACACCTTTGTCAAAGATAAGGTGACTTAGTGTGTCTGGAGTTGTTTCTGCATCTTCTAATCTATTTCATTGATCTTCAGAGACCAATGTGTTTTAAATGCAGCATCATTTAGAGAAAAATATTAGATAGCAAATACACGAACAATTAAAGTGAGAATAAAATAAGAGAGCAGAAAACATTGAAGGAAGCTAAAGGAATATGGGTCATAAAATCTAGAGAACAGAATCCCAAAAAGAAGCTTTCCACTGTTAGGAAAACAAAAAACCTAGGTCATTATCCCTCATTTTCACATAAAATTTAATTTGAAGTAAATTAAATTAAATTAAAATGAGCAAATTAAATTAAAGTAAAGAAGCCATTCTTGAGGGTAGTGTGATTGAAATCTGGCCCACCCTCACTGTAAAATAAGTGTGATGGTAGGTGATTTCCTAGAGTTTGGAGGAAATTGACCAAAGATAACTTTCAAATCACATGAAATTTTTCTGCCAGGGATCTAGAAACTGCAGACCTCCTCTGTAATAGGATAATACCAGAGAGCAAGCTGTTTCTCCTAATCTAGGGAATAACATGCTCAACTCACCCTGGAAAAGACCCACTAGAATAGCTGAGCTCAAATCCCAGACTTGCCATTAGTTATATGAATTTTGACAAATTTTTAGAAATTCTTCAGATTTTTCATGTAGTAATTGAGACAGAGGTGACTAGAACCCACCTGAGGATCTTTGAACAATCTTGTGACCGTGCTCAGAAAATGGTCATTCTTACCTCCCAAATCTCTCCACTCTTTCTATCTGGCATATCCTAAGATTATTTGGGGACAGTTATTAACAATAACAAGATAAAAATACTGTTTTAAAAACTGTTTATTAAATTCATTGCTAGACTGTTTTAAAGGGGAAAATAGTGTAGCTAAGATATTTAATAGCTTTTAGTACATCCAAATGATACTTCTAATAAGTTATGAAGAATACTTGACTGAATCATAATCAGAACTATTGAATTAGTGAATTTTTGACCCTCACAAGTGTCACTGGTTTGTTCTGAGTAGCACTGGGCTACATTCACCTGAGTGTTGGAGAGGCAATTTTCCCATCATTTTTCTTGGACTCCAAGAGATACAATCATGTGTCCCTAAATACCATGTTCTATAAACACTCATAATGTACACTTTCCACATACTGCTTTTTTTCAAATAGCTGAGTGAGTTCTCTGTCAAACGAATCCTCAGCTAAACCAATGGCAGACAATACAAAGAACCTAGAATGACAGACATAAAAAGGAGAACTTCCAACAGGATTGCTTAGTGTAGTAGCTAAGCTGAATAGTGGAGAGATGCCGAAAGTTTTAAAATTATTTGTTATAACAATCAAAGAAGATACAGTTTTAACCAAGAAGATCTGCTAACACCCATCAGTTCTGCAAAAACCAATAAGTGTTATTATTCACTGCATTCTGCAAAAGGTTCAGGAACAAAGCACTCAATAATTTCATCAGTGACATAATTAAGAAATAGGAACCTAAATATGACTAGAACAATTACACATATATTCAATAGTTAGGAAAAGCAGAAATACTACAATATATAAGATACTTAACCTTGAAATGACCTGAAGTTTGCTTGCAGCAGTAAGCAATAGATAGGGACAACTAGTGAGTTTCTCTGATAAGGTCAAAGAATTATCAGCTTTCTGAAATTACAGTGGTACCTTGCACCACAAACTTAATTCATCCCACAATTCTAAGGAGAATGACTGAAGTAGTGTTTGTCACCTAATGTGGAGTTCACAAATGGAAGCAAAATTTTACCAAACATTTCTGTTTGTGAACTGAGTCTTTCACAAATGGAAGGATTCATGAATCAAGGGAATACTATATTTGGAAAGTAGTAACGTCAAGTTCAGCTAGGTATAGCTAATAGTACATGGTGAATTGAAGTAGCTAGCAGAGGCGAGGATTTGTGTGTGTGTATGTGTGTGTGAGTGTGTGTGTGTTTGCCCATACACATACACATAACATTTCTGTGTTTACCACTTGCACTAGTTCAATTTGGCCCAGTTTTCTGTGTTCACTTCATATTTTCCACATAAAAATTATATATAAGCAAAATCAAATTTTATATCAATCTCAAATTTTTCCCTAATATACCAGTGCTATATGAGAGCAAATTGTTTTTCAAAACAGACATAATATGAGACATAATATGTTATGAGAATCTAAACAAATATTTCTGAGATTAGGGATAAGATTATCAGAAATATGAAATAAGATTGAGTTTTCAAAGACTGGAATACTTGTTGAATAAATTGGCTATATTTAGACCAGAAAGATTAGCACAATAAAAGAAAAGTATTTTCTAATCCTTACCTATATTTTTTCCTATTTGCTTGTCTTTTATAAAAATGAATTCAATCATTTTCTAATATATATCTAAATCACTATTCTATTCTTTTTTCATCATATGAATTTTCCTCTTCATTTTTCTTGCTTTGAATTATTTTCTATTTTAAAAGTGTTTCTTTACCTATCGTTTTTAATTTGCTTTCTTCTAAACACCAAATATTACTTGTGAAAGTAAAAAACTTAAAAATGCCTTCTCTAACAACTTGCACTTCTATCATAGTGAATTTTAAGTAAAATAATTAAGATATAAACACGGCTGCACTTCCCCATTCCCTCCCTTCCCAATGTGTGTCTAAATATATCTATCTTGTAAAAAGGAGCACATTAACTGGTACAACACCTTCTGAAACATTTAATTTTTGCAGTCCACATATGTTTAGCAAGTGCCTTCCTTATCAGAAGCATCATCAGGTAGATGCAGAAAGTACTTCAGAATATAAGGGTATTTGCAAATATTTTTTCACTAAAGCATCCATCCCTAACCTCCCTGGCACCAGGGACCAGTTTCATGGAAGGTAATTTTTGTATTGGGGAAGGAAGAGTTGGTGATGACACAAGGCCAGTACATTTATTGTGCACTTTATTCCTATTATTACCACATTGTGTGCTTATTTCTATTATTATTACCTTAGAATATCATAAGAGGCACACAACCTAGAATCCTTACGTGTGCAGTTCACAGTAGGGTTTGTGCTCCTCTAAGGAGATAATGCTGCTCCCACTGGTCTGACAAGAGACAGAGCTCAGGAGGTAATGTGAGCAGTGGTGAGTGACTGTGACCACAGAGGGAGCATCTCTAGCCCACTGCTCAGCTCCGGATCTGCAGCCCACTTCTTGATAGGCCAGGGGCTTATTAGGTTGGGGATCCTTGGGCCAAGATATAAACAGAAAAAAGGGAAAATAATCCCAAACATAGCTATTTCTTACAAGATTTTATCTAAAAATCTGTCTCGTTTCATTATCTAGTGTTTCCTTTTATGAATTAAAAAATTTGTTTTTAACAAAATGAAATATACTCTGTTAAAATGTGAACTAGATAAGAATTATAGTGAAAAACATCATCCCTTTTTTATTTCTCATTCCTAGTTCCTCTTGAATAAAAGGTCTTTGCCAACTGAACCCCATGTTACATGTACCACAGTTCATTTTAAGGTGATATTTTTAAAATGACTAAAAAGCCTACACTTCTTAATGCAAACTTGAGATCACACAGCAGACACCCAATCATAATATTTATCGCTGATGTTCCTCTCCCTCCCAGAAGAAAACCTCTAATTTTTCTGGGTTTGTTTGTTCTTTAGATTTTTGAAGTTTCTGCTGGGTTTAGCAAAAGACCTGCACACTTGCACAAATTAACATCTGAATTTTCCTGTGGCCTCAGCCTCACATTTCCTACTATAGCCCCGAAGGCATGCTCTGTTTCTATGCTTTCTTTACCTTCACTGATTTTCTCCTGCTGCACCAACATTTTTCAGACACTCTATTTTCAATTTACCTTAAACTTCTAACTCTACTCTCTGAATTTTTGCGCTCTCTTTAAACCTCAGTCAAGCTGTCAACGCCACTTATTGAAAGCCTGCTGTGAAGATACAAAAGGAATCAAGGCAACAATTTCTTTCCTTGAAGAATGTAAAATCTACTTGGTGAGACAAAAAAAATACTTTTCTGTAAAAAGCATCTAAAACACGACAAAAGAACTCAAAAGAAGCAAGTGTTAATTTAGTATAACCATTATATATATTCTGAACTCATGTAATTTGTTTAGCACAAGTGAGATTGTTTAGGAATTTCCTTTTAAATCTAAGAGTCTTGCAAATCAAGCCTATCAGATATCATGCTTTTTAACGAAACAAACATTTTATGATGCTCCCATTATTATCCTGAAATGAAGTAAATAATGGAAATTTAACAATGAGCATAAATCAAAGAAAATAATATAATGACTTATCTGCAATGAAAAGTTTAAAACAAAACTAATTTAGGATCACATAATGTGTATTCCAAAATAAATTGATCAGGCATATGCCCAGTAGAAGATGAGATTATGTAGAATCAGATGCTAGTTCTATGTTTGTCAACTACAAGAATTTTGGTGAAATGAAAATTAGAAGGAGCATAGCTATATCAGAAATGTGGCTTCCCAAGAGATCACCAACTCTAGCCAATGCTTCAGAGGAAAACAAATCTCTTATTTATATGTTAGTTACATTTGTGAAAAAAAAAATCAGTGTGCATTATGTCTGTGAAAAAAATGCACAAAAAAATGAACAAAAGTTTAGTCTTCCATAAGACCACAGTGTTAAATTCTAGTTTCAAATCATTAGGACTAATGTTTCCATTTATATTGAAAAACAGGCCATTCAAATGTGATAAACATTTAGAACACTGGTTTATTGTGCGAGATTTCCCTCACACTGAAAGATGTCTAATATCTGCTTTCTAACATCCCCGCCCAATCATGTGACAATCGAAAATGCCTGCACATATCTGTGAAAGCAGTCCTTGAGAATGACACTGTACCTCTTCAGAACAGCAAAGTAGAAGATGATAGATCATCCAGGAGAAATGGGCCAATATCACAAAAACCATCTTCTTTCAATTCCCTGGGTTCTCAAATCTGGTTTGTGTCAAAATCATATAGAGAACTTAGATTTATCTACTTAACGCATTTTTATGTTGAGTTTATTATGTCTGAAAGTTTTCTAACACTCTCCAGATACTGTATTGTCCCATTTAATCCTCATGACAATCCTTTAAGGTACATGCTATGATTTTTTTTACATAAAAGGAGGAACTGGAACACTGAGAGGTTAAGTGGTTTACCCTGCTCACATAGCTAGTAAATATAGAAGCCAAAATTCAAATCTATGGGTCTTGGTTTCAAGGTAAATATTAAATACTATGTCATGCAGAAGACACATCTTAAACCCAAGGATTTTGATTCATTAACTTTGGAATAAAGGCAGGGAAATCTTTATGTGTTTGAATAAGACATTCATATACAGTGAAAAGGGCATTGATTGGTTTTTGAGGCCCACAGCACTATACCATATCTTCATTGGAAACAACAAGGAAATTTACATGGATAGACTCAAATCTCTGTAATAGAGTATAAGGACAAAATAAGGAACAGTGGGCATGGAATTGTTCATGCAGAGCTTAGACGCCGGTCTAATAGGCATCGCATCACTTCTGTAAAATGGCCAATAGGGAACTATGCATTGTTCAAGAAAAATGAAGTATACTGAAAACACAGCATTAGAGGAAGAGAACAGACAACATTAATAAACATGAAAATGTAAGTACAATGCATTTGGCAAGCACAAGATAATAAATACCTGAAACTGGAAAAAAAAAACACATTACATTGTAAGCACAATGTGAAAACAATGACAGCATCATCTAACTACTCACTGAATAGCTTTCAATTATGAGGCTCACAAGTCAATTGGATAAATGTGGGATCATCCATGGATCATTAGTGCTGGGAGTTAAAAAGCACTTTTGAAAGCCTCAAGTCTCAGATCAGGCAGATAACACTTGGAACACAATAGCAAGCAGTGGGGGGAACTGTCAAACTGGACTGTGCAGCTGTGACTCTGTTCTGGGAAGTTACTCATCTAATTAAGCCGCCTGCCCCATATTAGCAGATGTAACTTTTAATGAGAAGTCAGAAATTAAGATTTTATTCAAATACTTCATATTTGCCCATGTTTATCCTCAAGCATATTTTAAAGTTTTATCTAGGAATTTGTTGAAATCTGATATAATATTTTTCACCTCTTCTAGTTTTTATACTGCATCAAAAATCAACTATAAAAATGAGGATTTTATAAAGTATGGATGGATGTTCCCTTCTAATTCCTTTTTTTATAACAAGATACAATAAATAACACTGGCTTCTCCACCTGTGGATATCTCTGTACTCATAATGACTGGTGGTAATAAATTACATGATCCAGGTTTCATGAAAGTTTGAGCCCAGGCTCACACACTCGATTTAAAAGATATGCAAACTTCTCTACTTCTCTTAAACTGCTCTGCCTATGTTGTAAATTGGAACTGACAATTTCTAAACTATGTTCCCCAATAGCTTGCTATAAATGTCAAATAAAAAAATGTGTATCGAAGACAATGAAGCCTTCCACAAATCTGGTACAGTGTGATTACTGAAATCCACATTAAATTTAGTTAATTACACAATAGCAAATATTCTAACCTGTAAAAGGTTAATCTAGAGGTTAATCTAGAGCAGTGATCTCTAGTGGAAATACACTGTGAGTCAAATATATAATTTTGAGTATTCTAGAATCTACATTGAAAAGGGAAAAAGGAACAGTAAGATCAATATTATCAATGTAATACATTTAATCAAACTCATATCTAAAATATGGCAACATATAATCAATTTCAATTTGGATTTGTCATAGTTCAAGTGCTTGATAGCCATGAGGCAGCATACATGCAGAAAATGACTAAAGTTTCCTTTAACTCTTTTTGTCTTAAATCAGTTTATAACTGCAATACATAATAAATACATTCTTCATGGTGAATCAGTGAATATAT
>RJWT010008916.1:0-25688 GCA_004365215.1 Cuniculus paca | reverse complement strand
TTATATAAGATATTATATTATTAGATATCATATATTAGATACATATCTAATATAGATATTTTATATATATATATATCTGATTACCTTGTCTCAATGTTTCTTCAGTGATTGGTCTCCCTGCTACCCTTAGTTCCTTCCTGGTTTGTCTTGTTAGATCTCAGCTCCCCAAGGCTTTGATGTGCTTGTTGTCAAGTAAGATGTAATATTCTGAATATCGGTTTTAGATTGTGATTATTCTCTTAAGATTTGTTAAATAATCAAAAGTATTAAAGTGTAGGACAAATTTTATTAAGAAAATACAAGTTCAGTATCCTTAATCCAAAATGTTTCAAAATTTTTCAGTGCCAACATGATGTCAGAAGTAGAAATTTTCATACTTGACCTCATGAGATGGGTCCAGTCAAATACAAGGGCACTAAAAATATTGCATAAAATTACCTTTAGGCTAGGTGTGTAAGGTGAGCACAAGTGAATTTTGTGTTCAGACTTGGTTTCATGTCTAAGATACCCATATGTGTGTGTGTGTGTATCACATAAATACTCTGAAATCTGAAAAAATTTAAAATCTGAATTACTTCTGATGCTTCACATATTAGATAAGGGCTACCCAACCAGCAATTGTACTAAGAATTTTATGACAAAAATTCATGGGCTTCAAGAGATTTTGGAAGGACCAAGAGACTGTTGGCCTAAGAAAATCAAAGCAGCAGAAGGTTAAATGATGCTGCTCAAAGCAAAACTAAGATTTATACTGGAGTCTGGGTAGATGCTGGGTGGTCTCAGCTCTTCCAGAACCAACCTCTCCTAGTTCCATGAAACAATGATTACCCAGATGCTAAATGAAAATAGTTCATCTTTGAGAAGACACTATCATTTGAAATTGGATGTGGATTATGCTACTACTAGTATCATGGGGGACCTTTTCATAGTGCTTGCTGTGTGTCCGTATCATTTGTATGACACTGTGTATGGTACCAAGCATTCATGGTCCACATCTTCAGCTCTATCTAAATAGCATTAACTGTTTTTGATGCCTGTTGGTGACAGCAAAACTTCTGTACTGGCATCCTCAAAATGCCCAAGGCGATGCAGGTCAGAACACCCTTCTTTTTTAGCTACGTTGCCTCTGTTCTGGAAATAAGGCACACCTAGTACTCCTGGAAGCATTTTTGTGTCTTCCGGGGGTATATGACACCCAGAAACCTAGTCCTGTGACAGGTCCCTGCAGCTTCCCTGTTGACAGAAACTATGTGCTGATCACTGCAGGAGGACTTCTGGTGAGTTCCACAGGGTGCCCTGGTTCCTGTCTTTGCCCAAGGATTGAGGTGGGAGTGAGCATTGTTTGCTCACACATGTGTGCACACACGCACACTCACTCATTCATTCTATAGCATGATTAACGCAAGCTCTGGTCCCTTCCTTTGCTGCCCTGTATTGCTATCAGTAACTGCCAAGATCCACCAAAATCCTCATGTACATATTTTATTGATTAAATATCCCTTCTCACATGCAGAAATTATGGAAAATACATGAAGTGAACATGTATTTCTATATTTAAAATAGTGGGAGATATCCTTTTATCATATTTATCTCTGTCAAAAAACCAAAAAAATTATATGCTCATTCTTTTTATATTTTTCCAAGGTTTCTTTACAGGCAACATCACTAGATGATGAGTTAGTAATGTAATTGTGCTTTTGTTTCTTATAATGGGCATTCGTGCAAACAGAAAATTATGTATCAGTACAAATGATAACTGTTTTAAATTGCCTTAGCTTTCATGTTTACCTACTACTTTCTGGTGGCACTAAATCTCACTTTTAAGTCTGAACAAAACTAAACTGAATGTTTTTTCCAGCAGAGTTTACATTTCTCACTATTTGTGTAGGTTTTTTTTTTTTAAATACCTCTTCTTGGACTCTTTTTTCAACACTTTCCAGGTATTAATCCCCTATTTATACCCCACTGTTTACCTTTGTTTCTACTCAGATTTCAGCCTCTCCAAATTCCTTAATGCTTCCTTCCTTCCTTTCTCTCCGCTTATAGCTGATCTTCAGAGCAGCTGCCATAGAAACAGGTACCCGTTTTTTTGCACATTTGCACCATAATGGGTTCTTAGTCCTTAGGAGAATTAGTACCTGCAGAGCCACCCTGCTTGATTAGAGGCTACAGAAACGCCCCATTGTACAGAAGAGTTTTCTGAAAGTTATGTGATTGTCTCTATACTTCTTTTGCATTTACGGCCACTTTTGTCCATTAGTGTTGTTGTGTTATGTTTTGGACTTCACTTTCAAGACAAAAGAACACATTTATACTAACATGTGACTGATAGGCCCTGACACTTCCTCTCTCAACTTTCCATTTAAATACCAGTGGTAATGTAGGAAAAGATAAAAGCATTCCGCTGGTTGAAAATAAACCCGATAAGCTTTTGCAGGATTCCTAGATGAATTTATACTGATTACAAGGCTAATGGAACTGAATTGAGAATAACTGTCCTTAGCCAACACTGGGTTTCTGTACCAGTGAGTTACAACCAACTCCCATGAGATGAGTTTTTTAACATCTTCAAAATACTGCTATATATCTTCTTTACAATAATTTTTAAAATGCATCTTCATAGGTTGTGACTCCCGGAAATTGTCCTTTTTTAGAAGAGTGCAAGTGGGAAAGAATAAAATCCATCCTTTGTCGTGAAGTTCACCCCCCACCCCAGAAGACCCCATCAGAGTGTATAAGCAGAGGCATAAAAGGTCATCTAGCATTGAGGGCAGAGATTGTAGCCTTTCCTGTATCCTGTGTTTGATGGAGGCTTGATGACAGGAAACAAAACAAAAACCTCACTGTAGTCACTTAGGTTACTGTAGGATGTGTGCCAGCTACACACTAAGTATGCAGAGCAGTTCGCACTATGGGGAGCAAAGGGATTTTGAACTACTGCCCAGCAGTGCTGCCAGCTAGGTCATCCCCATGTGCTATCCCTTGGCCAAGCCACGTGGGGGTGAATAAGCATAAACTCCCAGCATGGTGACCCAAAGGCAGGGCAAGTTAACAGTGACATAGGAATTGAAAAATTTTAAATTTAAGATATCAAAGTTGAATGTGAAGATAAGTTTATAATGGACAGACAATAGTATAGAAATTTTTTGATTAAAAGATCATAATGTTCCTTTTTTAACTATCTCTTCTTTCTTCCCATGAAGGAAATACTATTACTGTTTTAGTGTTCTTCTAAATACTTTTATACATAAGTGCACTCCCTATACACATGCATTCTCACACCCAGACATATTTTAAAATATAAATAGCAGTATGTTGGTCATATTGATCTGAAACTTGTACTTTTATTTAGTAATGTATTTAAGATTTTTTTTCATATTACTTTATGTAGACCTGTTTAATTTTTAAAATAGCTGTTCAACATTTCATCACATGGGTACTTCATAGATAATTATTCCCTTATAAGTGGATTTTGATGTGGATTTCAATTTGAGATTATTGTAAACAATGCTACAATTGAGCTCCTTATATCTTTGCATACAGTGGTAAAAATGTCTATGGGGAACTGCTGGATCAAATGGAACACACATTTGTATTTGATAGATACCAAGAAATTCTGCTAAAATAATTCTACCAATGTTGTTGTTCATCAATGGTTTATAAAAATGCCCCTTTCATCTATATTTATACCACATTGGACATTATAATTCTTTAAAATTTTTTAGATGGTGGATAACTTGCAATTGTATGGTTAGTAGTGAGGTTCAGGGCCTTTTTATGTATTTGCTAGTGTTAAAGTATATTTTAAACTTTAAAAGAATTTTTCAGTTGGTCATGGTGGTACCTATCTGTAATCCCATCTACTTGGAGGCTGAGGCAGGGGGAATCAAGATTGGGACCAGCCCCCTGATTACAGGGCAAGATTCTGCCTCAAAAGAAAAAAATGTAAAACTTTTAATTAATGATCCCAAAATTCATTCAGAAAAGTAAATGAGTATATGACTTAAAATTTTGGGAAAAATAGCACTTGTTTTCCAGCATATTAAATACATGAAACAGCTCCAGTAAATAGTCTTAAAAATCAGGTAGGCTTTTTTTTTTTTTTACTGGAAATCTAACTCAGGCAGGCACTGTGCTGGTGAGCTATATTCCTGGTCCTTTAAAAATCAATAGATAACTCAGTGGTACAACTAGAAGGGTTAGAAAAGGCCCAGTGTGTGAAATAATTTAGTCAATATAATAAAGCATGTACATCAATGATTGATCAAATAATTTCACAAGCATAATTTTGATTATTTAAATTTTGTATTATTTTAAAATTGTAAAAATATTAAGATCATAATAAAAGTAGACAAAAATATAATGAATCAATATATTTTGGGGATTGGGAAATATCTTAATTATGAAAATAGAGAAATAAATGGTAGAGCAAAAGACATTTTTAAATGTACTAAATTTATGTTTCTGAGTGGTAAAATCAAAACATACCACTACATATAGAATCAGAAAACACTGGGAAAAAAGAAAAATATTTGCAATACATACAACATATATAAGGTTAATATTATCAGTACTTACAGGACTTTCTCAAATCCTGAAGAAAAAAACACTTCAATACAAAATTGAGTGAAGGTCATGAATAAATAAAATGTAAATCCTCTCATGCTAAGGCTGTTCCAAGAAAAGCAAACAGCTGATGGAAATTGGATGTTTCAAAATAAATTGACAGATGAATGCTTTTTTTGTGCAAAGATACTGCTGTCTCTGTTGACAGCAATGAAAAACATTCTTGTTTTAAATAATATAATATTAGAAGCAGTTATGACAAAACCACATTTTTACAATTAAATAATTTATAGTGTCTATTAAAGAAAAAAAGCCTCAAAAGTGTCTTGTTGATAGCAACATATGGTCAGAGATGAAACATTACAATCAGATGGTATAATGGAACTATGTAAGTGCCTAAATTTTAGAAAAAAAAATAGCAAAATGTTACATAGAGACATTGTGTTCTCAGTTTTATTTTAAAGGATCTACTTCATTATAGCTTAAAAATTATTTTATTTTTCTGAAGTAATTAGCAGGCAAGACTTCCTACAAAGTCAGTTTTTCATTTTGCTGCCAACCCATCTGCTTATTTTTGTTTGCTACTCTATCAGAACAGGCAGAGGACAAACCAGAGGAAGTATGCAGCTGTGCCTCAGTTTCCCAGATTTCCAGCAGCCTGTCAGAATGAAGAGCTCAGGATAAGGAGCTGGGGAGGTAAATAAATCTTCTTGTAAGCTACAGAAGCCCCAGACTTGCCTAGTGCCTCTGGGAAAGAAGTGCTCTAACGAGAACTCCTACTTCCTCCTGGAGGAAGGCAGAGTCTGCAGCCTCCTTTCAGTGCTCTGGCCAAGAAGAAACTTGGCGCTGACCTGCAGCAGTGTCCTGCTCTGTGGATGAGTCATGTGCTGCCAGGAACTGCAAACTAGCAATCTAGATTCCAGCAGTCTACTCTGAGGAAAAAAAAAACTTTATAGAAAAGGATATGCACTGTCGTGTTATTAAACATGACAAAAATGTAGAAATTTAAATATTCTTTCATAAAAGATTAAGTAAATTATGACACTTCATAAGGTAGAGTATTGTAGCCATTAAATATAGAATTTTTAAGACCATTTAAATAAATTGGAAAGCACATTATTAAGTGAATAAAACAGGGTTCAAATGGTATTTGTGGTATGAGTTCACGTTATAGAAGGAAACAAAGTACTGGGGAAGAGATTAAACACTAGAGCAATATAGCCATCTCTCTGCTGTCTTCTCTGAATGCTTTGTTCACACTTGTGTTCAAAGTAGGTTTAAGTACTAGCCGACAAACAAGTTTGAAAAATCAAGATGTCATCTAAGTGGAAAGGGTAAACAAGTAAAAATGGATACTCACCTGAGAAAATGGTTGTTGGCTCATTCTGTTCCTACATAGGTTGGCTTCCTTACACCTCTAAAAGGAATCTGCCTCTGTCTATGGAAGGCATGAATGATGGCAGTTGTGTCTCTGCCTCTGAATACAGGCACTGTCCAAAACGCCAAGACACAAAAAAGGATACACAGTAGGGGAAGTGGTGACACCAAGGAATAATCCCAAAGAACTACAAATTTCAAGGCATCTTATCAAGGATAGTCTGTTGTAAAATAAATTAAAGGAAGACGTTATAGAGTGAAATAAAAGTAACCTTCTTAACATCTCTGTAGTTTTTACTTCTGTAAGTAGAGGTGGCTTGGAAAAGTACCACTGAGGCCTTCAAATTAGATAAACAGGCACTTGGTAGGGGGAAGGCAACTGAAGGGAGAAGCAGATCTGCTGGAAGTTCGCTTCTGTATTTATCACTTCTTTTTCTACCTTATAATTTCCTGTAGGAAATTCTTCAGTCCTCTCTGAAGTGGAAGATGTGGATCCTCTATAACCTGGACAAATTAAGTGTAGGGGTAAAAAATAAATGTCAAAGAGCAATTTCTGCATTGATAACTAATGCCATAAAACATCACCTCTGCAGAGATGTAATGGGTTCAACTGAAATGTGATTGTAAGCTGCTATGTCTATGGAATGGCTATAGAATGGTTATGGAATAGCTATTTAAATGAAAAATGCAGACTATTTCCTTTCAGGTAATTGGGGCAGATAAGTAAAACCAAACATATAGTTTGCAGATATTTTTTCTCACTCTGCAAATTACCTGTTTACTTTGTTGATCGTTTTCTTTGCTGTGCAAGAACCTTTTACTTTGATGTACTCCCACTTGTCTGTTTTTGCATTTGTTGCTGATGCATTTGGTGTCATGTCCAAGAAATCATTGCCAGGACCAAAGGTATGAACAATTTTCCTATCTTTTTTTCTAGGACTTTTATAGTTTCCAGTCTTTTATTTACATCTGTAGTTCATTTTGGGTTTATTATTCTTGTATGAAGTGTCAGATTCCATTGTGCTGCATGTGAAATGCAGTTTCCCAAGGACTATTTGTAGAAGAAACTATTGTGTGGCCTTGGCATGTTTGTCAAAATTCATGTAACCATACATGTGGCCTATCCTGTGTTCTTTATTCTGTTCCATTGCCATATTGTGTTGTTTACTATAGGTTTGTAATATGTTTTGAAGTCAAGAAATATGTACCCTCCAACTTCATTGTTCTTTCTGAAGACTATTTTGACTATTCAAGGTCCTTTGTAATTCTATGTAAGTATTAGGTTTTTTTTCTATTTCTTATAAGAAATACCAGTGGAGTATTGATAGGGGGTGTATTAAATCTGTAGATAGCTTTGGGTATGGACATTTTAACAATGTCAAGTCCTACAACCCATAAGCATAAGAAGTCTTTCTATTGATGTCTTTAATTTCTTTCAGTGCTATTTTCTTGGTTATCAGTAAACTCCTTGTTTAAGTTTTTTCCTAAGTATTTTATTGTTTTTTGGTTCTATTTAAATTAGGTTGTTTTCTTAATTTCCTTTTTTGACATATTAATATGTAATAACTGAGTTTTGGGTGTTGATCATGTATCCACAAACTTAATTCATTTAACTGTGTGTGTGTGCGTGTGTGAATTGTAGATTTTTTTGCATTTAATCCTTATATCATCTAAGAACATGAGTAATTTTACTTTTTTTCTTTTTAATTTGGATGCTTTTTATTTATTTTCTTACCCAGTTGCCCAAGCCAGGGCTTTTAGTATTCTGTTGAATGAATGTGGCAAGAATGGGCTCCCTTGCCTTATTCCAGATTGTAGACAAAAGCTCTCAGTGAGTATGGTTTTACGCCACTGAGTATGGAATTACCCGTGGGTTGTCTGTGTATGGGTTTTATTATGCTGAAGTAATTCCTTTTATGCTTACTTTGATTACTGTTTTTTGGTCATGAAGTGTTGAATTTTATCAAATGATTTTTAATCCATTGGAATCACCATATGATTTTTATCCTTGGTTCTGTTAATGTAATGCATCATATTGAATAATTTGTGTGTGTTGAGCTATATCACTGCATGCCATGATAAATCCCACTTGATTCTATTCGTGCTGTTGATTTTGGTTTGCTATCATTTTGTTAAGGAATTCTGCAGGCATATTCATCAGTGAGAGTGGCCTGTAGTTTTATTTTCTTGTATTACATTTGTTTGGGTTTGGCACAGGAGTAATGCTGGCCTCATAAAATAAGTCTGAGCATGTTCCATCCTCTTCAATTTTTGGAAGAGTTTAAGAATTGATATTAATTATTCAAATGTTTGATAGAGATCACCAGTGAAGTCATCTCATCCTGGTCTTTTCTTTGTTGAGAGGATTTTGATTATTGATTCAGTCTTTTTACATAGTTACAGGCCTGGTTAGTTTCTTTAAAAATCTCATGATTTACTCTTCATAGGCTATATATTTATAAGAATCTATCCATCTTTATTAGGTTTTTAATTTTTGGCAGTAAGTAGTCTCTTTTTCCTTTAATGTCTGTGGTGTCAGTTGTAATGCCCCTTTCATTTCTGATTTTATTTATTTGAATTTTCTCTTTTTTCTTAATCTGTATAAAGGTTTATCAATTTTATGGCTCATTCTCAAAAAGCAACTTTTAGTGTTGATGATTGACCTATTTTTAAAATAGCTTTAGTGAGATAACTTACATACTGTAAAGTTCACTCAGAACACGCAGTTCAACAGTTTTTAGTTCCTGGCTGCCGCAAGCAACAAGAGGGAAAGGGCAAAAGGGGGAAAGCATGCCTCCCTGCCTCCCTTACATTGTATGCTGGTTACTCGCCCCTGGGCGGTTGCAGCACTCACACCGTCAATCCCAGCGCTAGACAATGAACCAATCAGAAATGCTAGACTCAGCCACCTCCATGATTGCATGAGGCTTGTGTGTGTGTGTAGGGGGGGACATCCGAACACAAACCATAACAGCAACCATTATAGTAATGTGATTTTACAGCACTTGCATTGTTCTAAAAGAAACTTCTGGTACATTTTAGCAGACTAAGTGATTTTAATTGCATAAATATAGGACTTCTGAGGACCTTATTTTGGCTATAAAAATATGAACTTTTGAGAATGGATTTACAAAGTATAAAATTTTTTAAGGTGTGCATTCTCATCACCTGGTGTATATTCTTATTCAAACATTTTTAATTGATAAAAATGATAAAAAATTTGTCATGTATAACATGTTTTGATATATGATTATATTGTGGAATGGCTAAATTGCCCTAAAATATGCATTATCTCACATACTTATCAAATTTTCTTAAAGCTTTACTGCAAAATATAAGGCTTAATGTTTCTTTGCAGTTGTGCATTAAGTAAGCGATGATATTGAAGAGGTGAATAGAAAATAGCGACAGCTGACACAAAGTAAACATTCAGTGTGTTTGTGGGGCAAAGAATCCTGTGGTAATAGAAGGCCTAGATTTAATGCCTGACAGTGCAACTGACTTAGTTAGGGAATCATCTCATAAAAGGAAAATTTAAAAGAATTAATTAGTGGGCTGGGGGTTTAGCTCAGTGGCATAAGCACCATCCTAGCAAGCGCGAGGTCGTGAGTTCGATCCCCAATACCAAAAAAAAAATTAATTGGTTACTAAATGAGAATATTTTAGGCAAGTTCCCCTGGAGGAAAAAAAAATAACATGAACCGTCAAGAGTACATTACAAAAAATTTTTGGGTAAAAACTTTTGAGGAACCACAAAATCTATATCACTTTACATTTTTGGAAATTACCCAAAATGCTGTTCCTAATCTTCTACCAAAAAAAAAAAAAAGCCTTCCCTTTATAGCTGATGACAGTTGAGATACCAACAAATATGTTATTTCTATTCATTTAGACCTATTTATCACTGAAAATTCAGTTCACTTCCTGATCTTTCTCAATCATCAAGAAAAGTTTTATCTCAAATATGGTTCTCTGAAGCTAGTGACTCACAAGAATATGTGTGGAATTCATAAGGTAAATCTGTGTTTCTTCTATCACTAACATTTTCAACTACTCTCAGCTGTCCTGATCACTGAAATCTGCTGTTTTCCCTGCCTAGCTTCAGTACTTACTTGACCATCTTACTTGAGAGGACTCTGCCTCTTCTTTCTGCCTACTTTCCAGAGGTCAGTCCCAGAATAGTTGAAATGGTTTTCCTTTGGCTTCCTTTTCTGTTTTCACCCCTCATCAACTCTGCCAATAAAACAAATTCTCAAGAACTTTTTAATAATACAGTATTAACATTTATATGTCAAGACAGCAACCGACTGTGATTAATTAGATATGAATGGCTGAAAAAAAAAGCCCATACAGAATTGGCAAAAAGGAAAAAAAGAATGTTCTGAATGTGAGATCAGACTCTTGGAGAGCACAGGAGAGTCTGTATTCATGAGGCTGGTGCGTTAGCAGGCCGGAAGGCAATACGACATTGTTGGAACTCATGAAGAAGAGCAAGGTACCCTGCCAAGGCAAACCCTGGCCTCTGGGAGAAGTTCCCAACTGCTAAAAGGTTCGCTTGTTTTGTGAATCGTAGTAGTAATTGTCAAGTTACATTATGTGCTTGCTGGCACGATGCACAGTCTGTCTTTAAAGAAGCATTGCTAGACTGCATTAGAAACTATGCTTTTAGATTGTACTGACTGTTGAAATAAGCTAAATTACATGGTGCAACATGGTTTTTCCCAGATGACTAAAATCACTAACTTTAGATATTTAAAATGCCAGAAATGTATATTCTTAATAAGGCTGGAGAGTCAGCTATACTTCAGGGAGTATCATAACTCTATCATCATCTAAGGAGCCATTTGAGATTATGTGGGTTGTGACTTGATTTCTCTCATTATAAAATAAATCCAAAGTGACTGATGCATTCAGACATCTGGTAAATGCTGAAGCAGATGTGCAGGGGAGTTATGTTTGCAAGTTTCTTGCTTTGTATCCATCATTATATATCTGACATTTAACATTTAAGATTCATGCTGAAGGATTATTTTTCTATATTTTAATTCTTGAGGCCTGACAAATTGATCAGTGGATACATGGTATGTGTTTGGGTGAATAGAGTTGGAATAAGGAATGGAGGCTTCTTGGGCATCTAGTATTGGGATTTCATTGGTAGAAGTGGAAAATATGGCATCTGCTAACTGGGGTCCCCTATGCAACATTTGGTCAGTGGGCAAGTGAAATTTACTTCAACCCCCTCAAGTGGTAGGAAAGAGATAACAGCAAAAATCTTTGTCATTGTCAAACTATCGCTATTGAATGTTTTCATAATAACATGAAAAAGATCATTGACATTAGTGAGCTCTATTAAATATTTTGCAGTGTAACCTCAAGCCTCATCACCATTCTAGAATTATCTGAATTTGACAGCTCACTCTCAGTTGAAATTCTTTTTTTTGGTACCAGGAATTGAACTCAAGACCTTATACTTGCCAGGCAGGTGCTATGCCACTGAGCTATATCCCCAGCCCTTGAAATTCTTATACAGAGTAGTATTTTATTTAGGTTTCTTTATTGGAAATGAGTAGTTCTTCTAATATCTAAATTTAAAAGTTGTTTGTCTGCTAAGACTTTGCCTGGTCTGATAAATCTTAAAGAAAAATGAACCAAAAAGGACTATGGAAAAGCAGGAAATATTTTTACTTGAAAGTCAATAAACGAATTTTAAAAAATGTTTTGTAACTTTGTAACTATATCTGTTTGAATTATCACAGTCCTTTTGCACATGGATAACTAATACTGTTCCACAACAAGAAAACAAAAAAATGGTCACATTAAAGGGGCTGACTCAAGCAAGAGTGTTATAATGATAGTCATTCAGTATGTGAATCAATTCTGTTAACTAAGCATAAAGGGATGCATGCTTTTCTTTATAGTAAATAAATTTTCTCCAATTCCATGTAATAAATATTGAATAAATACTTTAAAAATATCAGTTTGAATGGTACTGCACATTTAGTTTTTTTGAGCATTACTCAAGCTGTTTGGCAAGTTTTGTGTGTGTGTGTGTGTGTGTGTGTGTGCATGCAACATACAGACAGAGACATAGGGGAAGGGAATAATGGAGGGATGGAGAGGTAGAACAGGGAACGTAAGCAAGTGTATGCATACATAGTTCAACATGCAGCACAAGAAAGTACTCACATGGGAATAGATGGTGCCTACTTTGGAAAAGCTAAAACCTATTTATCATCTGCAGTGTTGCAAAGACATTACCGAGATGCCAGGAGTGAATTGACTTTATAATATCATGTTGGAGAAATATCTAGACCCCGTTCTGATGGTCAGGGCAGATGCTTGATATCATGTACTAAGAACTGGCACTTTCCAATTCCCAGCATTTTGCTATCTGCCTTGTAAATTTAGAATGAGTCAAAATGAAACACTGAGATTGTTAGTACACTTATGAGAAAATTACAAAATTCTACAATTTCAAAATTTGGGGGAGGAAATAAGAATTTACTTTTGTTAAAACAAATCTACAAATAGACGTATGTTTGGAACCCAAGCCTACTTTAGCCCTTCTCTGGATGAGCAGGTGATAGGAAAAACGCTAACATAAATGAAGTCTCCACAAGCACAGTGAATGAATATTTTCCCGATATTTGTAAAAGTCATTTTTAGTATTTGTACTGATATCCTTTAAATCGTTTCTTATGCCATCGTAATAGTTATTCCATTTCAGTGCAGTTATGAGTGCAAGTGTTGATCAGAGTCTATGAAGAGAGCAAAGTAAAATGGCCTCGTTTATGTTACAGATAAGAAAAGAGCATTTCTTCTTTTGATCGTAAGTGTGACATGATATGGAGAAAAGTAATCATGCCTTGCTTTGTAATTCAGATGTGGGCAGCATCGGGATGGTGAAGATGCAGCTTCTAGAAGGCTGAAATTGTAAGTCTATGACAGCATAACCCAGACCTAGCATTTTTGATCACCCAAAATAAGAACTATTTATAAAAGTGTAAGTAAAGCCAAAGTGAGTACTTTATTATATTAGAACCACTAAGCAGAGAGAACTTACGAAAATAGGAACTTTTAAATTATCAATTGAGTTATGAAGCACAATGAATATCTCATATTGAGTGAAAATTAAAAAACTATATTCACTGATATGCCCAATCCAGAAGTAATGGGTGAGGTTTGTTACTTGTCTGACCATGAAGAAGAACAGTATATGTATCAGCCTGATCATAAGAAGATGCAGAGACAGAGAAAAATTGGTCTGAACAATACAGAAAGGGGCTCTAGCATGGATAGAGTATTTACCCTGTGACAGTTCTCTGGGGGCATTTTATACATATTATAATTTGAGAGGATGAGAGAGAGTGATAGGTTGCAGTCTAATTGGCAGAGATCAGATTAGAAAGGATGGTACAAGTAGGATAGAAATTGAGGTGACGAAAGGGAAGTGGGTAATGACACTGACATGAGAGAAGAGACCCAGCAAGAGGGAGTAACATTTAGGTCAGCCATGGAGAAGCAGGCTGCTCAACAGAAGGCTTCAGCAGCTACTGCCTGTACTTCATGATGGCTTATGGCAATTTGTAACTGTACATATAGCAAATTAGAAAACAAATCTTTGGTTCATGTATGAAATGGGGGAAAGGGGAAGGACCAGAAAGGAAATTGACCATTCACATATCTATCTACCTGGTCACTCACCCACTGAACCATCCACCCATCCATTTACCCATCTAGTCATCCAGCCAGCCAGCCAGCCAGCCATCCACTCACCTGTCCACCTGTCTTCTCACCCATGTAGCCATCCACCCATCCACCTGCTCACCTACCACTCAGCTATCTTCCTATCCATCCTATTGCAGAGAAGGTAGTTCTCAGTAAACTCAAATGATCAACATCCTTTAGCTCCTATGCTGTGCTCATTTCTGACTATAACTGTGATTGTTGTTGTAGCCCAGCATGTTCATAATGATGACCCTGAGTCACCAAGGGGAAGTAGCATAATAGTGAGCATACTCTTTTTATGAAGGTATACATTGCTAAAATATATTCTGGAGAGATTTTCACCTTTTCATTAAATTGGTGATTTCTTCCTTAAGAAGAAATCGCCTATTAATCTTTACATCCTTTGACATCTAGTACAATATTTTGTATATACTTGGTAAAATACTTTTGACATAGATCAGAATAGGAATAATTTAAGTTTTGGGAAAAATTGTACTGTTTAGCACCCAATATTCTTGTTATTAGGGAACTCAACCAGAAGTGTCACATCACCATACCCATGCTCCTACGCATTATTAACCCTCAAAATGATATGATACTTTCATCTATTTATTTAAGAATTCAGTTACTTGGATTGAGGATGTACCTCAGCAATAGAGTGGTTGCCTAGTGTGTGTTGGGTTCAGTCCCAGCATAAAAAATCAATTACTGAAGTGTCTTTAATAATGAATAGGATATGATTCTGAAAGACTTTTCAAGGAACATGTAATGGAGGAAGTTGTTATAAAAATGGTGTCTCATGAATGAATTACACCATGCCATTCTACAAAGGCAGAGGAAGCCGCCTCCTGCCCTTTTCATGGATGGTCTCTCGGAGAGCTAGATCTAAGTCTCCTGTAATGCCCTGAGATTTGGCCAGATAACACTGGAGACGAGGACATTTCATAGAAGACAGTTCTCAGATAACGCCTGTGATCAATACCCCTTAGCTGCTATGCTTTGCTCACTTCTGACTACTGCTGTGCTGATTGTGCCTGGCCAGGACATTGTCATATCCACCCAGGCCTAATATGCATCCCTGAAGAGAACAAACTTTCCTCCAAGAGACTCAACACCATCTGTTGGAAGTACCAGTAGGGCCTTTTATGTTGTTTTTGCCCTCACTAGTGACTGGCAACCCCAAGGGACTTGGTTTTCATAGTTCTAAATGAATATTGTCATACATGCTTTACAAGATTATCAGTCAGATTCCATAGAACAATGTGTCTGATCCTCGGGGGATTTCTGAGCACTGTACTCATATCAGCCCAGGGTTCTCTATTCCCACACTATCCTTTGAGGCTTTGTTTCTGATAGTGTGTGCTAACAGTTAAAAATAAGGAAAATTGTGAGAAACTTTTTACTAATAAACTATGAGGTTATGAATTTTTTAAGATATATTAGTTACTCTAAGGTAAGGATAAACAAAACTTCATTTATAAAGAAGGAGCCTCTTTACTCACTAAGCACAATCTATATATACACTCTTACCTGATACTCAGATTCTACTATTTTCATCACAGACCCTCCTCGCTTTCCCCACAAAATTCTTACCTCTTTGATGGGAGTCCGCATATGCACTAATACTGTAATATTTGTTGAATTATTGTCCCATTAGTACTTTTAAATGGGTGAGCAATATTCTCTCGAGTAGAGACATTTTACTCTAGTTTGCTGTGTGTACCCCAGAAAGAGTAGCAAGCTCACTCACAGGGCTTGTCAGCTTGCTGTTTCCCTCAGAGCCTCTTGCACTGCTTCGCCAACATGTTCTTCTTTTCCCAAGTGACTCTTTTGCCTTCTGTCAGTCAAGATACATGCAGAGACTGAAGTGTTCTGTGCCCAAACTGTGCAGGTGGGGTGGAGCCCTCTTTAGGAGCTGCTACAGTAGATCTGGTGATATGGCCATGCTTTTGGAACCAGAGAATATACTTAGAACCATTTTGAAAATAGAGCTTTGGCGTTCTGGTGCTCTCCTATACTCCTGCTGAGTATAGGAGATGTAATAAAGCATTAGCTCAGGTAACACTTATTTACCTTGTTTCTGTGAAGTGGTAAGGACAGTATGTTCTGCAGAGAAAACATTTAATCAGCTTCATCAAGCTCATGTGCTTGTAGGGAGGAGTCATGTATTTTTTCACTCTTAATGCAGAGTGCTGTGACTTTGTCATTATGAGCCTTTCTTGAGTGATTCAGAAGCAGAGGAAGGACTTCCACGTCTAAAAGCCAGAAAGTCCAAACTAGTGTAACTACATCAATGCAAATGGGGATGGTTTGTCCTATTTATAAGGTTAAAGTAGGACACTGGCAAGAGAAGCATCCCCAGGGAACTTACTTTCTACACATAAATGTTACTTACTATGATGACTGTTGGTTTAAAATTGTTAAAAACAGAAGAACTGTGGTAGTAGAGCTAAAACTAGACAAACATAGCCTGTGCTGTTTGCCGATTTGTATGTCAGTTGTCATGAAGACTGAAGGCTCCCAAATAGGTTCATTATGTCTTGCCTAGATGTCTGGTGTCTATTATGCCCTAAATGGTGACAGAGCTAGATGAAAATGTATAATGCCATTTATTTATTAATTTTGGTCCTTAACTATTTAAGAAACATTTTTAAAGCTTAGAGATTGGTGTAACTATGAGTGATCTAGAATTGGGTAAAGCATTCATGTTTTTGAAGTTTATATCTTTAAACTGTGTAAGAAACCTTAGTTGCCTTTCTTGATAAGTGCACATTTTGCATAGGAGTGTATGGAACCAGTTAGTAGGAATGTAACCGAGACTATAGATGTTAAAAGCACCTATGCGTGGTGTTTATTTTCTTGTACCATGGCTTGGTACACATTTGGGATAATGACTGCTAAGAAAAAGAATAGATACTAATTCACAAATGGCTCCTGAAAGTAAATATTTTGAGAAAAGACCTTTACTTTGTTTGAAGCTCTTTTAGTAAATAAAATTGTATATACGTATTTATACTGTATGTGCATTTGATTTTCACAAGTGTTTTACCTATATTTTTATTTTATAATAAATCTAATGTTAGCCAGTCTTTTCCATTGACAATATTTCTGATGAAGTTTAAAAGTATAACTTATGCTTGCTATTGGCTCTATGACCCTGAGAGAGAAGAATGTTAACTGTGTGTCATAATGCATATTACAAGGGCAGTTAATGCTTCTGGAAAAATAAGCATTTAATGTTCAGTTAATGTATAAATGTATACGAAGAACAGTAAACATATATCTGATACATAAGAGAAAATAAAATGTTTATTGTAACTATGTTTATTCCTTTTCCCTGTTGACTGAAATTTGAAAGAAAGAGTAAGAATAAGTAGAATAAGATTTTTAGTAAGATCCAAAAATCACGTACTCAAACCTAAAGAAAAATATGGGAGAAAACAAAGAAGAGGAAAATGTAAATATCAGACATTTTCCCACAAAACTATTCTTCCTAGACCTTTACCTCAGGTGGGTTCTAGTTTACCTTCTCACTCTGTAGAACACATAAAATCTGGTGCATGAGCCCCACTGAACTTGTTACAAAGAAATAACAAATGTTTAAGGTGGTAGACATGGTAATTGGCCTTATTTGATCTTGTGCAATATATACATGTAGCTAAGTATCACACCACACTCCATAGATACGCACAATTACAATGTATTAGTTAGAAATAGAACTTCAAAATAAAATTTTAAAATTGAGTCCCTTAGTCATAACATCCTTATTCCAGCTGCTCAGTAGCCACAATTGGTGAGTAAATACAGAATTGGCCAATGCAGCTTTAGAGGAATCCTGGATTTGGTGCCAATGGCCCATTCTAGTGCCCTAGCATGCTGAGACAGGTTAAGCGGAAGCCAGGGTGGGTGCAAAAGGACAATAAGTAAAGGCTGTCGGTCAGTGGTGCTCCTGGCAGCAGGGTCCCGTGAAGGGAAACTAAAGCCAGCACCTCCATGGCTACCACAGGGACCATCTTCCAATAAGTACAGGTGCAGCTGTGTATGAGTCTGAGACTTGGAGGCAGGCCTGAGTTTGATACTGGCTCTGCTAATATTCGCTATGGGGTAGTGGGCAGTAAGGTCAATTCTCTCAACCTTTGTTTCTTCGCTTGTAAAATTGAGATAATGCCTTCTTTCCAGGGTTGTTGTGAAAATTCAGTGAGATGATAAATGAAGGGCAACATAGGCCTTGACACATCCTAACCACCTACTGTATGAGCTGATGATTAGATGCCATGGGTTCTATGTCAGTCAGTTCCAGCCCCCTCTTCCTATGGCTTAAACAAAATACTAATTAGCCTTTTGAACTGAAGTGCTAAATAAACAAAAGAATGATTTAGGAATTGTTGCTTCATCGCTTATAACTTTTGAACACATTGTTTTATACAAATGTAACTTCTATGAAGATGCAATTCTGAGGAAGTGTGTGTGTGTATATATACATATATATAGACTCATCTTCATTCATAGATTATACCACTGCCTGGATAACAGTGTCTACAAAAAGATATCCTTGACCTGAGATTGTAGACACAAGCCAGTTGCTGTTTTCATCACTGACATTCACAGTTGCTGACAACCTAAATCCTCTATTCAAAGAACTGTGCCGCATTCCTGGGTTCTGCATTCCAGACTGCAAAGGAAACAGAGAGATTCGAAGGGGCGTTTCTGTGCATCAGAAGAATTCTGTCTGCCTTCCTCCCTTGCAGTTTCACATCCTGCCCACTTGCGTGCACAGTGGGGTTTGGTGTCCATAGGCTCAGTGAGAGAATTACTCAGGAGGGCCACATCTTGACCGAACTTGAGATTCAACTGGCTAACCTTCCAGATTTAGCATGCTTTGCAAATTCATCATTCGGTAATTTTGTGCAAAACAGTCTGTAGATTTGACAACAGGAGGAGGAGGAGTTTAACTGAGTTTTAAATACCCTAAGACCTGCCCCGAGGGAAGCCAGATTAACTAAGACAAAGGAGTGCCTGTGTGTGTGAATGCTCATGTGTTTGAAGAGGTGAGGGCAGTATAACTACACATCCAAATTGACTCTTTGAGGTGAGGGCGCTCTGGATGCTTTCTGATTCCTACTTTCTGTCACTGCTCCTTAATTTCCTTTACCTGTCAGGTGAACTTTGTAAAGCTTTTTTGTGTGTTTTGTTGTAGGGTTTAACTGCAGACAGGTAACTAAGGAAAGAAAGTTGGAGTAAGTTGTGTCTGCCTTACAGACCTGAAAGGGTTTTCTGACAGTGTCTCTGTTCACTGTTGTCCCCTCACACTTGTATTTGTGGTTCCATTGAGAGGTTAGGCTATGGGGGCACTTCTTCAATTTGGTCTTTCTCCCTGTAACGGGAAGGTGCGAGTGTGCACCTGGAGCAAGTCATAGAATATCTGCATTTCCACTGAATTAGTCAATCTACAAAACATATAGGAAAGAAAATGTATGACTACATCAGACAGTAGTCTTTATCAGACTCAAGCTACCATTCTTCTCTGCAACAATTATTAGTAAAACATTTCATCCAATTATATGGGAAGTTCTTGGACTTAATTGATATATACTCTATTAACATGAAATACTAGTGAAACATTGCTGAATATTATAGTTATAGATATTTTGAGAACTTCAAGGATGTAGAACACAAAACATTTTAATACTTTTAATGAAATATTTTTGTGTGGCTACTTGACACAGGAATAATTATAAAGCAGCTTGTACTTGAGACAGATCTTTGGTGTGCTGAAGAATTGTTGACTTTATCAGATCCAAATTTAAATAGAGGCGAGTTTGTGATAAACAATACTGTTTTCAAGACGACTCTTCTGCAGAGGAGGATAGCAATCTGGCAAATATCAGTGCATTACATTAAATTGGCTTAGCTGAATCATGTAGACTGTCTTTGGAAAAATCTTAATTTCTTTTTATCTTCTTTACTTCCTTCCATAGTATGCCTCATTAAGATTGCATTTTCATCATAGAACAATCCATACCAGTAAGTTTGCATGCTATTGTAAAAACTTTGAAATCCAACCAAACTAATTTTGAGCAATTAACTCAAATCATATACTAATAGATACTGATATTCTATTAGGCACAAGAATAAATCAAGCTGTTTTTTCAAAATGCCTATCATTACTATTATTTTTTTCTGGAGTTTTGTTACTATCTGTAATTATTTGCTTTTATTTAAAAAAACTAATGTTGTTATTTTAAATCATCTATGAATAAAATCATGTGAGTGTTCCTGTGTTACTTAATCACATTGTTTTGTTTCGCAGCTGCTCAAATTTTATATTTTTGCAGTATTAGCTAATTATGCTTATGGGGAGAGAATTCTTCAATAAACATTGATTAGTTGACCATACAGTAACATTGGTTCTGTAAATTCTGTAAATCCAGAATTGACTTACATTTAAAGTATAACACTACTTATACATGTTGTTGGATTCCTTCCTCATTTCATATACAGTAAAACCTTGGTTTGTGAGCATAATTTATTCTAGAAATGTGCTTGTGATCTAAAGGACTTGTATATCAAAACAAACTTCCCCATAAGAAATAATGGAAACTCAGATGATTTGTTCTACAAACCCAAAATATTTGTATAAAAATTACAATACTGTAATATAATACAAAATCATAAAGAAAATATAAAATATTTTAAGAACCAAGCAAATTAACATGCACTTACTTTGAAAACCTTTGTGGTTTGTGTGACAGATACAAGACAGGTGGGATTTTGTGTAGGATGCATTTCACTGTCACTAACAGAATCACTGCTATCTGTTGGCTCAATGGAATCTTTTTCTTCTCATGTAGTTTTAACAAGGAACTTATCCAGTGACACTTGTGTTTGCCTCCTTTTGAAGATTCCACAGAAATGTGACATTGCATTAATGTAAAACAGATTCATCACTCACATTGCTATAACCTTATTCAGGTAGTGCTTTTCTACAAAATTTTGAACTGTTTTCCACATATCCCTAATCTCAGTTGAAGTGAAGGATTCCTCCAACTTTTTCTCCCCCTTCTCTGCAGTTGAGATCTCCTCGATAACCTCCTGCTTTTGGGAGATGGTCATCCACAATCCCACAGAGGGGGCCAGAGAGAGGGCGTGAGAGAGAGAATGTGTACACGTGTGCATGTGCATACATATACAAGAGAGAGAACCATTGGCTTAGTTGTGATCATGTGACACTCAGTGTCATATACTGTTTCTATTGCAAATGCTGGTCATTTACCAAGTTAAAATTTGTTAGAAATGTTTGCTCATCTTGTAGAACACTCAGTTACTGTCAATTCAAGGTTTTACTGTATAGTCAAAAAGGTGTTCAATGATCTCAGCTGAGGTGAGTGATTAGGGACTTGCTGGTCATACTCCAGGAAAAATGCATACAAAGTTTTATGATAGTAAGGAGTAATTAGCTATCTACAAGAGACTCTGGGAAGCCTTTTAGTATCATCTACAGACCAGTTTTCCAGTTATCTCCATTGTAGCTATGTGTGGTGTGAGAGCTTCAGTTAGTGACTCCTGGTATGGGAAGGTGCAAGACGACTAAGGAGGCTTCAAAACCAAAGATGTGCATTTGACTTCAGAACTTCCCTGGGGAGAGTTACGTCAAACTCTTATTAGGCAAAATCATGACTGTCACATAATCCTTTGACAGCATTCAGGATGGGACCTGTAAGAAGTCTCTTTCAAGCTAAGAAGAGAGACAGGCAGGAGGGAGTTGAAGAAAAACTTGGCCAAATACTCAGTCTTGCTCATTCCCAACCTAATACTTTTTTAAAAATGTTGATATTTCAATGAAGTATTTCATATATATATAAAGCACATAGTATTCATATTGTAAGACTCGCCAAGCATCAGAGTTTGCAGTGTCCAGCTAAAGAAATAGGCCATTACCAATCAAGTGACTGCCTTCTACGCACCCTTCTCCAATTTGTTTCCCTCTTTTTTCTCTCCCACTGAATCACTCTTTTGTGAATATGATGTTCTACATTGTGGTTTATTGAATGTGTTTCATCTATGGATAAACTAGTTTTATGTGTTATTGAAGATTAAATAGATAGAATCATGCTCCATTTTATTTTTTTAAAAATACCTCAGCATTATTTCCCTAAGATTAATTTGTATTGATTTGTATAGCAATATTTTGTGATACTTCATTAATTTTCACTGTTGTGAAATAGTCTTTTCCATCGTATTTCAAAAGTTTAATGATCTTTGGATAGACAACATTTGAGTTTTTCATAGTTGGGTTCTGTTTATTTGTATTTTTCTGTTACAGATTACTGCCCAGATCTTTCTTTGATAGAGGAGCAAGTGTTTCTCTGAGAAATATACTTAAGTCATGAAGTATACTGTAGTCCAATGAGTATGTGAATCTTCAAATAGAATGCTGAATTATGTTGTAAAATACTTGTACAAATTTAAATTCTCAACAGTTCTTCAATGCTCAATGTTCTCAACACATGGAAACTATAATTATAGTTTTCTAATTTCTTCCCAATCTTGAGTATGAAATGGTATCTTGTTCAAATTTATATTTCCCTGGTTACTATTTGAGCGTCTCCTCCAAAGTTTATTGAGCATTTGTGTTTTCTCTTCTTTGAAATTATATTTCCGACAATTGCCCATTTCTCTGTTGGATTGTCTTTCTCCTTTGATATACAGGCACTATACATATGCTTCATGTAATATGCTTTGTGAGTTTTACTTTCACTGTGCTTGTGGACTAACTCTTCATTTTCTCTGCTGTTCCTTTTAATAATAGGCATTTTTATTTTAAAGAGCTTCTAATTTTCTGTAGCTCGTGTCTCAAAGCCCTTTTACATTTTCTATTTTCTTTATTCCTTTAGGCTAAATTTGGGTCATTCAAATCTCACTTCTAGCTTCCTTGGTCTTTTTGAAGTAGCAATTTGTAATGTAACTCATGATTGAGTTTATAATTTTAAAATACTCATTTTTATGTCCAAATGCATGTTTTTCAGTCTGAATATTTTTGGTAGTCTATTATTATTTCTTGCAATTTAAAAATGTTTCCTCTTTTTTTCTTTAGCCTCTTAGAACGTAACTGCTTTATGTATCAGGTAATGCTAATATTTGAAGCTACCGAGTTTTTGTGGCTTGTGATGGGCTTGGTTCCTTATCTGCATTGGGTAATGTTTGATTGTGAGCTCATATTTGGTTGAGATTAATCTGCGGGAATTAGGAACCTGCATTGAAACTACTGCTCTTTATAGAACAGACTTGTCTGTGCTTCATTAGGGTACCAGACAGTACTGCCAAGGACATCTAGGATAACTTTTATTTAATTATTTGGCCTGGAGATTTTCAGAAAACCTATGTAAAGCAAATTTAAATCCTGCACCAGCTGGGATCTGGTCTTATTTTGTAGATTCAAAGGAGACAACATGATTATCTTCACTACTATTTTTCATCCTGAGATCAGACAAGAACAGGTAGGATTCTTATTGTTTCCTCTTCAACAGGCTCTGATGTTGTCTGTATTCTCCTTCACAATCATGAAATCCCTTCTACTACAAGTTTAGTTTCATAACTTCAGTGTTAATGGCCATGCTTTTCCACATATGGCTTCCTCCATTATTGTCCAAAGCTGTAGGTGCCTGGTTTTGTCATTTTTACCTTCAAAAAACCTCATCTTCAAAGTTTGTTTACCATTCTGTTTTCAGTTTGCATGTTTCATCCTTTCTGTTAGGTTCCCTTGTTATTTGGAGAGCTCAGCAATGTGTTTACATGTAAGTTAGCCGTTTATCCAATGTGTGTATTTTGTGATGGGACAGTTTCCCTGAGTAGTCTACCAACAGTTGGAAGTTCAAGTTAGGTCCAGTGATTTTTGGCATTAGAATACAACTTCTCCCTCAGCTTGTGCCTCTGGCAAGAGCATTATAGTTAAGAAGCAGGGAGATGATACAATTAGAAAGGATCTATTTAAATTTCATTCATTGGGCCTGAACCCAGGAAATAGAGAGTTAGAGATTTGAACTCTTTGTATCATCAACATGTGTGTCACCAGAGCAGCCCTGTTTTCCTCATTTGTTCCTGGTAGTTCAAAGCATATGTATATACATGTCATCTTTTCCCTTCTTTCTTTTCTTCTTTCCCCATCTCAGTTCTTTCCTTTAGAACACTTTCTTTCCCTTTCATTTTCACAATATCTATTGTACATTTTGGATCTTATGTATGCTTTTTTTTAACACTAGGGAGACAAATATGATATTTACACATGCGAGTCTGATTTATTTCACTTATGAATATGGTCTCTAGTTGCATCCACTTACCTGTAAAAGCCTCAAGTTTATCCTTCTTTATAGCTAAGTAATACTCCATCATATAAAAATACCACATCTTTTTATATTCATTCTGCAGTTGATAGGCATTTGGGTTGTTTCCAAGATATGGCTACTACAAATTGTGCAGCTGTAAACATGGGTGCACATATATTGCTGTGGTATGATGTTTTCAGTTCTTCTGGGAAAATATCCAAGGGTGGAATAGCTGGGTCGAAGGGAATTTCATTGTTTTTATCAAATAAAAGAAATGGAGATTTAGAGGGGTAATGTGACTTTTTTTTTTTTGTACTGGATATTGAACTCAGGACCTCATGCTGTGCCACTAAACTAAATCCCTGGCCTGTAATGTGATTTTTTGATCTGATGGTGAGATCTAATAATGTGATCCAGATTTTTTTACCCCTGAACAACTCATTTATACATTTTGTTTTAATAAGGAAATAATAAAATTACCTTTGAAGTATGTAAAAAAATGGTAAATATTTGTATATTTTAATTTTACCAGGTATATTATTAGTTAGGGTACTCCAGGGGAACAGAATTAATATAAAATACATGTATAACTGTATGAAGGAATTTATTTAGGCAGGCTTACAGGATTAGTGGTAGAAGAGTCATAGTAGCTGTCTGTTCAGTAAGAGGCAGAAGAGTACAAAATGGCGATCTGCACACTGACGAGCTGGAGGTCCGGTAGTGGGTGAAGGTTGAAGACCTAGAAGCTCACTGTAGAGTCACTAGTGTGAGTCCTCACTGTAAGGCTGAAGAAACTAGGGACCAATGCCCAAAACAGTGGCAAAGACCAGAGAGCTCCTCTAAGAAAAGGAAACACTTCCTTCTGTCCCTTTTTATTCTGTCCATGCTACAAACCTATTGGTTGGTACCACCTTCGTCTGCATGAATCTTCCTCCCTTATTCCATGTCAGCCTGCATGTCAGTCATCCCCAGACACACCCAGAAAATACTAATCTATGAGGGGCTTCTTCAGATGAGTCTGACATACCACAGTTAACCAGCACACTAGGTCAATGTGAAAAAGTGAAATTAGAAAGTGAAATTAATTTACATAAATACAATACAAACATACCGAATCTGGATTGAGATTTTTTTTTGGCAAGAGTTGATCAGAAATAAAGTTTTTGTTTGTTTGTTTAGTTCATCCCATGTCACTTTAGAAGCATAATCTGTTTGCCTTGCTTTTTCAGAAAGACAGATACTTAAGAAGCACTGTCTCCTTTCGATTGAGTTTTTCTCATTATAGTGTCTTTAAAAAAATACAAAGTGATTAATAGAATAGGAAGATAACCCCTAAAACTATTTTCACATGTTGTAAATCATTATTTCTGGTGTTTATGGCTTCTAAAATGAAATGACATCAATAGTTGAAGAATAAGTATATTTAGTTTTACTTAGAGTTAAATTACTATTCACCCGCATAACTATGTAACGTTTATAAGTAAAGAAAACTGTCAGTGAATTTTGTGAAACTCTGATTTGAGTCTAATTGTTCTAATTACAGATTGGAACATCAAGATAAGCTATACGTCAGTGCATGAGACAGCTCTTTGCAGAAGTGTGAGGGTTCTACTATTCTAGGGTGTTACGGTTTGTATATAGATGGCCCCCCCAAGCCTCATGTAGTCATGGAAGCAGCTGAATCTAGCATTTGTG
>RJWT010008915.1:0-25695 GCA_004365215.1 Cuniculus paca | reverse complement strand
ATCCCAAGTAAAAGAAGAAATGAAAAACATAATAAAAGAATTGCTAAGCACCTCTAAAGAAGACATAGATTAAAAAAATAGAGAAATATAGGAAAATGAGGGAAACCATGAATGAACAACATAAGAGAGATTTTGAATGCATGAAACAGATTCAAAGAGATATCCAGGAAATTAAAAACGTCATTGAAAACTGGCAAAACCATTTGAAAGAAACTGAAGACAGACTTTCAGACCTTGAAGACAGGTTTGCAGTTTGTGATTGTGAAAGGAAAGATCTCTTAAAAATAACAAGGAACCAGGAAGTAACAATTCTATGACTTCAAGACAACTCAAAGAAACATAACTTAAGAATTAAAAATGTGAGTGAAAAAGCAGGGGTCAAGACAAATGACATCAGGACCCTATTTACAAAAATAATTCCTGAGAACTTCCCAAGCATGGAAAAAGAAAGTGACATTCAAATAAGTGAGGCATATAGAACTCCAGCTAGCCATAACCAAAACAAATCTATACCCAGACATATAATAATCAAGATTCCAGAAATTCAACACAAGAACAGAATATTAAAAGCTGTTAGAGAAAAGAAACAGATCACCTATAAAGGGAAACCCATCAGAATCACAGCAGACTTCTCAACACAAACCATCAAGTCAAGAAGAGGCTGGAGTAAAGTATTGCAAGTCCTGAAAGAAAATAACTTCCAACCCAGACTGATGTATCCTGCAAAACTTTCTTTCAAAATTAATGGAGAAACAAGATGTTTCCATGGCAAAAAACAACTCAAGGGATTCATAACCATCAAACTAACCCTACAAAGATACTAAAGGACATTCTACATTCTAGAGAGAGATAAAAAGGACCACGGTCTCAGGAACAATGACAGAGGGGAACCATCAAGTGAGGCAGTCAACTGAATGGAGAGGAAAAATAGGGAGCCAATGGCAGGAAAATAGTATGGCAGAGACAACACAGTGCATGATGGCCATAACCATTAATGTAGATGGCCTCAGTGTACCAATAGAAAGAAACACAGGCAGAGTGGATCAGGAGACAGGATCCATCGATATGCTCTATACAAGAAACACATTTAACTAGAAAGAAAATTCATAGACTGAAAGTCAAAGGAGAGAGAACAATGCCCTATGTGACAGGGAGCCAGAGAAAGAGTAGGGGTAGTTTACCAATCAACCACAGAATGGATAAGAAAGACATGGCATTTTATGTGGTGGAAACCTACTCAGCTATAAAGGAAGATAACCTCAAGGCTCTTGTAGGTGGGTGGAGGCAACTTGAGATCATGCTCATGGATGAAATGGTTCAGAGTCACATGGGTGAATTTCTTTTTGTCTCCCTAGTATAACAGACTATAGGAGTTAGTGGGATCCAAAATGTACAATACATATTGTGGAAGTCAAAGGAGAGGAAGTATCTAAAAAGGAAAGGAAGCAGCTACTGTTAATCTATTATCGTGATTTGAAACTCATATTGTCTTCATTGTTCTGATTAGTTTTGTTTTGTTTGATTTTATTATACTTGAAGGCATGGATAGCTATCTTGAAGATAACAAAATATATAATCACAGTCATCAAGGATTTTCAATTATCTTGTTTCAAAACCCTGTATTGCTTTCATTGTTTTGTTTTGATTGATTTTACTCTATTCTGTGTTGTTTGATTGTAATATGTCTGAAGGTGTAGGCAACTATTCTAAGGATAACAAGAAGCATTATGTTGGCCATTGCTGTTTTACTAGTATCTTGAAGTTCTATGTTGCTTTCATTGTTTTGTTTTGCTTTGTTTTGTTTTGTTTTTTTTACTGGTGTTATTCTGTTCTGTTTTGTTTCATTTTATTTATCCCTGATGGTATGGGCAGTTATATTGCAGATAACAAGAGGCATTATGGTAGCCATTATTGATTGCCTTTTACCCTGACTCTATTCTGTTTTATTTTGTTTGGTTTTATTCTTTTCTAAATAAAATTAAAAAAAGTAATCCCCTATTGTGTGAATCTTCTAAGTAGCTGGGGTGCATGCACCACCACATCTCGCTTTCTTGGCCAGGTTTTGCCACCTCTAATGTCAGTAATATCTGATTTTGTGCATGATATAGTCTTGGACATGTGTTTATAAGTTGAATATCTGAAAGTCATGTAACTGACTCATAAAGAACATTCTATTTCTAGAGAGGTAAAAGTATCAATGAATTATAGCTTAGGCAGAGGCTTCTTTATTTGGAAATAGGTAACTGTGAATGAGATAATTGGGATTCCGGGACACCTTGCCCTGGAGTCAGGGGAGACAGGCAAGAAGATGAAAAAGAGATATTGGGCTCAGCCAAGTAATGAACTCTCCAGAGCTTGATGGTAAGCTCCAGGGCTCCAGGAACAGGCACATGATCGTGAGAATTCCTAGAGGATGGAGGTCTGCGCCACTATAGGTGAAAGCAAGCCACTTTCCCCGACACCTTGCCTGATGCTGACATTCCACTGTGATATTAGATTGTAGGTGAGGCTATCATATAATAGCTTGAAATTAACACTGGCCAAAAAGACTAACATCAACACAGAGCATGTTAACAATATGCAGCTCAATGTGTATTAATGTCAAAAGTTACCTACTATGGAGTAATTGAACACCACTCTTAAACATGTAAATGAGTAAACATCAGAAATATATTCTACAACTTGCAACATTTTCTTTCTATGATTCCTTAACTAAATTGCACAAGAAAATTCCCAGAACATTGTAATGAAAGGCAAACATGTCCTAGCATGTGAAGTCATTCAGGGAAAGGATATATAATCATGAACCCCATAATGACATTCTGATCAACAGTGGACTGCAGATATAAAACTATATTGCCTAGAGATGCTGGAGCTGTCTTCGTTTGTGTGAGTTGAGAAAATCCTTTAACAATGATTTTCTCAGAATATACCCCAATCATTATTGTCCTCATGGTTACTTGTAGGTGTGCTTTACTTAAGCTATGGATACTCATCAAGTTAGTCAGGTATTGAATTTTTACAAATTATTCACATGTTAAGAGTGAAAGTAGAGTTTTATTTAAAATAATAATAATTCACTTTCAGTGACTGTTTGCTTTATGTGCATTTTCTTGATTACTTTTTCTTTCATTGCTGAGACAAAATACCAGACACCCAAAATGAAGGAAGGAAAGGTTTAGTTAGCCCACAGTTTGTGGAAGTTTCAGTCTATAATCATTTGGCTCCAAGGCCGAGTGGCACATGGCAGAGGACAATAGGTCATGGTGGTGGAAAACAGCACAAGCAACAAGAGCAAAAGGGGAGGAGCATGGAGAGAAGACTTTCTGTCCTTTATATTGTATGTAGGCCACACTCACTTGGGTGTAGCACTCACACCTATAATCCCAGCTTTGGATCTTGAATCATTCACAAACTCTAGAAGCCTGCCTCCATGACTGCATGAGGCTTTTGGGGGACATTTAGACATAAACCATAACATGCATCTTCATTCTTTCTTTGTCTTTCCAGGAATTTTTAATTCATAACTATTGAGTTTGATAACCAACTCCAAGACATTCTTAATAACTTTTACCTTAGGTGGTTCCCACCCACACTGAATCAGGACTGGCACTGTGTGACTAGTAGAGTGAAAGCGATGTGTACAACTTCTGAGGATTGGTAATCGTAGGTGTTGTAGCTTCTTCCTGAATGTCTCAGATCACTCACTCAAGAGAAAGCTGGCCACCATGAGACCAAGACACTGAAGGATCCCTGTGGAGAGGTCACTGGGAAAGGGAACATCAGTCAACATCCTCTTGCCAATCACGTAATTTGGTACTTGTCTTGTGTAAGAGAAAAATCATACACAGATTAGTTCTAAAGCAAAAGTAAATGAAAATTTATGATAGGAAAGAAACAGTTGGCTATCCTGCCAGCAGATTGGTTCAGGATAGAATAGAAAAGCTGGTTACTCCACAGAAAGATGGCAGCAAAGAAGGAATGTGCTTCACTTTTGTGGGGTCTCTCTCTCTCTCTCTCTCTCTCTGTGATATCTGCAACATTTTATTAGAACATTTTAGTACAAATACTTATTGTAGAAATTTAAAATATATCACATGATTATCTATTCAGTGTTATGCAATATACTTTTATAGAAATAAGAACCATTGTAAATACCTGGGTATGCATGCAGAAGAAAATGTTTTAAAAACCGCGTTTTCTTTTTCACATTGTCAGAGGCCTCTTTAACATTTGTGTTTCCTTAAGCTGCAAATCAAAGGGTTTAGCAGGCAATCACCAGGGTGTAAACAGTAAGGTCATTCTGTCTTGGTCTAGTGAGTAGGAAGGACTGAGGGCTGCAGTACATGAAGAGCATAGTTCCCTGGAAAATGGCAACCGCAGCTGGGTGGGAGGCACAGGTAGAGAAAGCCTTAAATCTGTCCTCACAAGAGTGGGTCTTTAAGATTAGGAGGATGCAGCAGTATGAGACCAATACTCCTGTAATGGTGCTCAATTCAATGAAACAAAAAATGATAAACGTCACTAACTCATTGACCTGCGTATCAGAGCAAGACAATAGAAGGACAGGAAGGACATCACAGAAGAAATGATTAACCTCATTGGACCCACAGCTCCTCTGATTAATCAGTTGCTTTCTTTCTGCCTCTTGTCACCCAAAAGTACAGCCACCTGCAGTTTTCTATCAGGTAGTGCTTCATATCCTGTTAGTCCCCTGTCTGAGAGTGAGTCTCAGACAAAAACCAGGTCACTGCAGCTGCAGATCACATCTGGTGCAACCTCATGGGAGACTACATCAAATCTGGCTAGTGAGCTGCTTCTCAACTCCTGACTCACAGAACCTGTAAGAAAATACAATTTCTATGGTCTTAAATTATTAAGTTTGGGAGTAATTATTAATTAGCAATAAATAATGTATTATGTTTCTGAAAGTAAGGAATATCTATACTATTTAGTAAAACTATGAGGAGTTAAATTTTATTTGTTTTGCAGTGTTAGGGATCAAACCCAAGACCTTTAACATGCTAGGCAAGCATTCTAAAACTGACCTATACCCCTAGCCCAAAGTTTTTTTTTTTTTAACTGGGGCCAATTAAACTGCTTGGATCTATGGTTTTATAGTTTTTGGTAAGTTTGGAAAAATGTTGACAATTTCTTCAAGTATTTTTTGTTTTATCTCTCTTCTCCTTCAGTAAATTCAATTATTCAGTGTTTGTAGTTGCCATACATCTCACATATGTGATGTTTATCATTACAGTTTTGTCCTTTTCTTTTTGTATTATTTTTGTTTTAGATCATTTCTATAGATATTTAAATTTATTATATATTATTCTGCAGTATTCGATATGCTGTTGCTACTTTCTAGTGTGATTTTTTAACTTAAACAAGGCATTTTTCATCTTCAGAAATTCAAATCGGAATGCTAGGTATACTGGCACATGCCTATAAACCCAGCACTTGGAAGGCTGAGGCAGGAGGAGCACCATGAGTTCCAGGTCGTCCTGGGTTACACAGAGTTCAAAGCTCTCCTGGACTATGTAATGAGACTGTATCTCAAACAATCCAAAAACCAAAACAATAAAAAAAATGTATTAAACACTTACGTGTACTAGGCATTTTACATAGATCATTTTATTACTCTTTACAACAACTTTACAAGTAATAATGGCCCCTATTTTCTCAGCTGTGTTCAACCTGTGGGCTGGAAGCCACATGTGGGTCTCCATAATTAGTAATGAATGCAGCCCCAAAAGATAGTAAGTGTTTAATATTATTATATAATTTTTTCCAGTACTAGGGATTGAATCCAATAGCACTTTACTGCAGAACTACCCCTCCTTCTTATTTTTAATTTTGAGACAGAGTCTTGCTAAATTACCTAGGTGGGACTTAAACATGCAATCCTCCTGCCTCAGCCTCCTGTGCTAAGATTACAGGTTTGCCCCACCATGCCCATCTGTTATGTGATTTTTAGCAATATTATTCATGATTTGATTGCATGGTGTTTGAGTTCAGACTGTGTAGGCAACAATGAAATACTGTGTAGAAGAGGGTAGAGTGTTGTACTCCATCTCTCATGCCCATCACAGTTGGTAGAATCCAAACCTGTAGCAGATGTTATATGCACTTGTGAGTAAAGCTCAGCAATCCCCGGTAACTCAACCTACCTATATGAGTGTGCCTGGTAAGAAGGCAGGTGTTTATTGTTGTTAAGCAGACATACAAGTTTTCTTATTTATTAAACTTGGGCTTGTTTTGTTATTTTGTAAAATAACTTAAAATACTAAAATAGGTTAAAATAGTTTTGTTGCTTATATGCATTAACTATTTTATATATTATATGTAGCCCAAGACGATTTCTGTTTTAGGTACTTTTCTTGTGCTGAGACAAAATACCCAAAGTTAGAGGAAGAAAGATTTACTTTGCTCACAGTTTATAGAGGTTTCAGTCTACAGTCAGTTGGATCTGTGGCAGGGTGGCATAGCAGAGGGACATCACAGAGGAGAAACAGTCCATGGCAAGCAGGCAGAGAACAGTGAAGCAGCAGGCAGCAAAACAGAAGTAGCAGCAGCAGCAACAAGCCTGCCTTTCCACTTTACCCTATGCGGGCTACACCCTTTTGATTGGTGGCACTCATGGCCAGGGTGGGGCACCCTTAATTCCAGCATCAGCTTCTGGGGGACATTTAGATACAAGCCACAACAATTCCTCTGCACTCAAGGCAGCCAAGGCCAGCCAGAGGTTTGACACTCATTTTGGCATGAAGAAACAGAAGCTCAGTTGGCTTACTTGATTCGACAGGGCCACAAAGCTACACAGCTGAGATTCTATATGAATCCAGCTGCTTACTTTATGCTATATCATTTCCTAATAAGAAAGATTCATTAGAGCAGCAAGGAACTGGAGATCAGTTAAAAATTCAACCGTGAGTAGCTCCAATCCTAGGCCGATGGAGAGAAAAAAATTACAAATGTACAGAAATAGAACATGGTTTGATGAATTGTGGGAAAGAGGGAGAGGGATAAGTAAGCAATGACACTGAGTCTTCTAGCAGATAGATTGGGAGGGGTCTGATGCAGCTTGAGAAATATGGGGAGGGGATATCAAACAAGCAAATGAAAAGAAGTTTGGAATCAGGGTGGAGGAAGAATCCTGCATTTAAAGATGACAGGGTTTGATGCGTGGTTCAGTGTAGAGCATTTGTGTAGTATGTACTTGTTATCTTTTGTCTTTTTCATGATAGCTACTCTAACAGGTTTTAGGTACTATCTTACTGTGTTTAGCTTTGTGTTTATATAGATTTTTTTTAAAATTCAACTAGAAAAAAAAGATTTCATCTTCTAATTAATCTGTAGCCTTTTTTTGGTGTGTGCTAGGAATTAAAACCAAGTCTCATGTGCTCTTAAATCCTTTAAATTATTTTCTAGCTGGGCCTGGTGGCACATGCTGCAGTTCCAGCACTCTGGAGGCTGAGGCAGGCCAACCTGGGCTACTTAATTGAGTTCAAGGCAGCCTACATTTCTAGATGTTCCTGGATTTAATACAAGATGTCATCGATGTGACCTAACGTAGGAGAAAGCTAATACAGTGACTGATGGAGCTGGTGTTGTTTCATTTCCAGTCTCATCACTTACTAGTTGAATGATTGGGGGAAAATTGTTTTTTATGTTTTTTAGCATTCATCTGCAAACCACACACACACACACACACAAAACAAAAGTAAAAACCCATAAACACATTAACAGTGGTTACACAAGAGAGATTTATATCTTTTTAATATAAAAGAAATCCACATATAGGTAGTAGAGGGCTGATATGGTGGTTAATATATGGTGATCACAAGGGACCTAGATTCTTTATATTTTTCAAGTACAACATCTTTAGGTGTAACTGCATAGTGCAAGAAAAGTACTTAAATTCTGCATTCCAACACGTTGAAGGAGAAAAAAGGCAAAGGAAAGTGCAGAATGCATAATGGTACCTTCTAAGGGACTTTCCAGAAACAACTACACAATTACTATACTTATAAACCACTGGCTATATATTAGTTTGGTCATTGTCACAACTTAGACAAGTAAGTCTGAAAGATGTAAATATCTTGGGTGGCTTGTGCCCTGCTAAAAATTAAGCTTTCTATTGTTAAGGAAGAGGTGGGGAATGGATATAGAAGTAGCAACTGCATTCTCCGTCATGTTTTTCTAAGCCCAGTTAATTATTTATAAAGTGAGAAAACAGTGTCTACACTACAGGGCAAGTCAGATAGTGTCAGTGAACTATAGACACATTGCCCATGCTCAACAAATGCTAGCAGATGTGGTCAGTGGGGATAAGTTCTGAGAAACGAACTGTTAGGTGATTTCTTCATTGTGCAAACATCATGGAGTGTACTTGCACAAACCTAGATGATGTAGGCCAATCATTTGATGTGGCCTTTTGATGCAATCAAGAGATGGGGTAAACACAGGATTGTTGAGGCTGCTGCCCGTACAACACAGCATATGTTTTGCAGCAAAAAAATCCCCCAAAACCCCACGTTTTAAAAACAAATATATTCTAAAATAATGATAAAAAGTATAGTTTAATAAAGTAGTAGCAGCCATTTATTATCAAATATTACATACTGTACATAACTCTCTGTGCTATATTTTTATATCACTGGTAGCACAGTAGGTTTGTTCACACTAGCATAAACACAAACACATGAGTAATTTATTTATTTATTTTTTATTTTTTTGTGGCACCAGGGATTGAACTCACGACCTTGTGCTTGCCAGGCAGGCGCTTAGGCCACTGAGCTAGATCCCCAGCCCCTGTGTTTTTGAGACAGGGTCTCACTATGCCGTTCAGGCTGGCCTTGAGCTCACTTTGTAGCCTAGGCTGGTCTCGAACGCACAACGATCCGCCTGTCTCAGCCTCCCGAGTGCTGGGATTACAGGCATGAGCCACCATGCCTGGCCATGAGTAATTTATTGCACTACGACATTATGATGGCTATGATGTCTCTTGGCAACTAGAAGTTTTCAGCACTTTTAAAATCTTAAGAAGCCACTATTGTATTTGTGGTTGGTCATTGATCAAAACATTACACAATGCATGACTGTATTTATGGATTAAAAACATATAAACATATAATCCCCCCATATCAATTCCAACTTCTTCCTTTTTGTTATAAAACCCTTTGAATTTTGCTATACTTACAACTACCCAGAAAAAACTGAATTTCTCATTTTTCTTTGTAGGTAGCTAAATTATGGCTAATGAGATGTGAAAACCAATGTGCATAATTTCTAGGTCATGTGCTTGAAAAAATCCTGTTTCCTCTCCATGTTCTCTGCCCTAGTTTGAAATCTGGATATTTTACTGACAATCTAGCTTTGACTGTGTGGACTAGGACAGCCCCCCTGGAGCAATGGTGGTGAACGATTTAGAGCTCTCAGTGATACGAACAGCCCACGGCAGCAGGTGTGTCATAGGTTCACCACCACTGGCCTAGAGGATGGAGAAGCAACAAAATGAAAAATATGGGTTTGTCGTGACCTTGAGAAGCTGCTGGACTAACTTCCAGCCTTGACCTTCGGTCAGAAAATAGTAAATCTTCCTGGGGATGCAGCTCAGTGTTAGATCATGAGCTTAGCATGCACGAGAACCTGAGTTCAACCCTCAGAACCGAGAAAAAATAAAAGGCAAACAAAACGGAGAATAGTCTACATTATTTAGAATTTTATGGTTTTAAAATTACAAATTTAATATCTGAAAAATTATCTAATATGGCAATCACACACACAAATAAATGACACATGTTCACTCTAGTAGTTCATAGTTTCATCAGGTAATCTTCAAACAGAATTTCACTACAGGATTGAGAAGAAAGCCTGTGTGTGATTTTAAGTATGCATTCAAAAAAGTGAGTGATAGCAAGAAAGAGCATTAATTAAGAATATGCATAGACCCTTAGTTTGTTGTTAGGCATTTATTGATGAGAAAGACACCACTTCATGTCTTTTGAAATCCAGAGTCAATGGTTGTCATAGTTACTTTCTCGTTGTGGGAACAAAATACTGACCACCCACAAGTTAAAGGAGGAAAGGTTTATTTTAATTCACAGTTGGTAGCAGTTTCAGTCCATAGTGAGCTGCTTTTAAGACTTGGCAACATGGCAGAAGGACATGGCAGAGAAGAAACAGTTTATGGCAGGGGAGGTAGAAAGCAGCCAGTAGCCAGCAGCAAGTCTCCCTTTCCCGTTTTATTTCAGCCAGGCTACAAGGCTACTGGTTGGAGCCACCCACACCCACGGTGAGTCTTCCCATTATCCAAACCCAGAATCACACTAATCAGTGAACTCATCCAATTATCACACCCGTAATCCAGTGTCACACACTTATGATCTAGCTACCTGCCAAAAGCCCCACCTATTGATATAGGGGGAATGTAACCCCCAATCTGCTAGATGTCAGATGTGCCAAGTTCGTGTCCCCCAAAATCAAAGAATGAATTCCAAAGGACAAAGGAGGTTAAAGTAGGAAAGTTTTATTGAGAAATAGCTCCTGAGAGACAGGAGGTGTCAGGGAAATTACCCCCGAGAAAGGGCTGATGCCTTTCCTCAGGGGTAATTTATATAGCAAATATAGTGTGGATATAATGTGGGTCAAACTGTAGTCAACCAGTAAGATAACAAGTATAGCTCCTTAGCCAATATTGATCCAGTAGGGAAATGGGTCACATAACAAGGGTAAATGGAAAGAATAAAGGCATTTTTTTGGAAGGGATGGATCCAGATTTTCTGGTCACCCACCTGGGCAACTGATGCCTATCTGGACTTCCTGGACCAGGGGTTGTTAATTATAGTATAATTCCAAGTTACTGCTTATCACTTAGAGATGTATGTAGGTCTGGCTATTGCATTTTTATCTTGAGGCTGCTCTTCAGATGCACCTGCAGCCACTATTCTGATGTCTTTACGCTTTCTACTGACCTCCTTGAGAGCCCAGTCCCTTTCTGACTGTATACTAATTGCTTGCTTGCCTTTCTTTCTTTCTTTCTTTCTTTCTTTCTTTCTTTCTTTCTTTCTTTCTTTCTTTTTTCTTTCTTTCTTTCTTTCTTTCTTTCTTTCTTTCTTTCTTTCTCTTTCTTTCTTTCTTTCTTTCTTTCTTTCTTTCTTTCTTTCTTTCTCTTTCTTTCTTTCTTTCTTTCTTTCTTTCTTTCTTTCTTTCTTTCTTCCTCTCCTTCCTTCCTTCCTTCCTTCCTTCCTTCCTTCCTTTTTTTTTTGTACCGGGGATCGAACTTACTACTTAGCACCTTCCAAGCAAGTGCTTGGGCCACTGAGCTAAATTCCTGGCCCTGTATAGTAATTTCTAACTAATTTAGCTGCTTATAATACTATGAGTACATGAAGCTTTGGGCAAACATCTACATATGAGCTATAATACCAGCTGTAATAAAAATTACATAGGTGAATTTTTGTTATTTTGCAGTGCTGGGGATTGACCCTGGGGCCTTGTTCCTGCTAGGCTGTTTTACCACTGAGCCACATTCCTAGCCCCTATATAAGCACTTTTTTAAAAAAAAATTTACATTATAATTTTGTGGTAAAAAACCATATTATTGTTTTTTCTAGCTTTTTAATTTCAAAAGTGTTATTCATTGTGAAATAATGTAAACGATAGACGAATTCATGAAAAACAAAGTAAAAGCCACTATAAATTGTACCACTCACAGAAAACTGTTAATGTCATTATTTTGGTGAAAATTATTTCCCAATGTTTCATTTTGCATATATTTTCACACAATTGCACGCACATATACTTTCACACAAATGGAGTGATATGATTGCAATTATATTAATCTTTCATGCAAATTATAATTTTGGAATTTTCAGAAAAAATTTAAAGCTTCTAATATAAACATGTCCTAACTATTGATTAAATATGTACTCAATTCATTGATAAAGGAACCAGCAGTATAGTAAAGCTATTTCAAAGAAAAGTATGAGAGAGCTAAGTATTTCCAACCAGCCACAGTCTCACAAACACACACACACACACATACACACACACACACACACACACATATTTGTAGGATAAGTGCCCAAATGTGAACTTGCTGAGAAATTGCACTCTTGGTAAATTATTGTCAAATTCCCCCCACTTGGAGTTGTAGCAGTGAAAATCCCAGTATTAATAATAACTCTTTCCAATGGAACATTTTATCAAATTTTTGAATCTTTGCATGATAGTTAAAATACAATTTTAAAAATTAAAAGCAGTGTTATAACTAAAAAAATTTTGAAGAGTAGCGGAGTATGCCATCCCAAAACAATGATTCTTTTTTATTTACTTATTTTTTTAAGAGCAAGATATATTTATTGAGAGAAAGAAGGCTTCTGTCTGAGAGAGAGACAGAAGGGGTCCCAAGTGGGTTGCCCAAAACAATGATTCTTGGCATAAGAATCATTTTGAGCTGAAGGCAACTGATAAGATGCAGAAACGAGAAAAATCTTCTACTCTCCCACGTTTGCTTAAAGGCAAAACATAAATTTGTGCAAGTGCCCTCCCAACCCAAGAAGGACAAAAGTTAATCATGAAGAAAGCACTAGACCCTTATTAGCCCAGAGACGGCATCAGAGGAATCTACAAAATAAATTTTATGACTCACACTTGACTTCCATTAGTTCCCCCCATGCATCTGTCTTTGTACTGCATGTCACTTCTGGAAGTTAAAGGTCCTTTTCCTTCTTTTTGTCACTTCTCTAAAAATTGGTGGTTCTAGGGCTTGGGATATAGCTCAGTGATGTAGCATTTGCTTACCATGTGCAAGGCCCTGAGTTCTGACTCCAGCACTATGTTAAGATAAAAATCAATTATTTTTTTTTGAGATGCTACGGAAGCCCAAGTTCTACTCCCCTTGTTTCCCTTCCCCGAGCGCTCCCATATGTGTAGTACACAGTAGATATGTTAGCTAAGTTTTGATTTTTTCTTGATCATTGTCTTTTGTGAGGCTAATTTTGTAGAGCCCCAATTTTATAGAGAACCTAGGATGTGTTGAGGGAAAAAGGAAAGTTTCTCTACTGTGTATTTTTTTTCTTAGTATGCTGTTTGTTTGTTTGTTTGTAGACAAGGCCTTGCTATGCAGTTCATGTTGGACTTGAACTCACTGTGTAGCCCAGGCTGGCCTTGAATTTGTGTCAATCCTCATGCCTCAGCCTCCTGAGTGCTGGGATTATAGGTATGCGCCACCACATCCAGCTTAGTATGTTGCTTTTTGAGACAGAGTCTTGATATTTAGTCCAAGTTGGCCTTAAGCTCTGGATGTAGCTCAGGCTGGCCTCCAACTCACAGCAATCTTTTTGTCTAAGACTCCTCATTGCTGTGATTACAGGCACTCACCATGATGCCTGGCCCAGGTACCCTGCCTACATTTTAACATATATCTTTACAGACTGGTCTATTTATTTCTGAAAGATAAAATCCGTTGTTGGAGTAAAAGATATAAAAACTTTTAAACTGTTGATATTTGGCTGCCAAACTCTTGCAGGAAGATGTGCTAATCTTCCTGTTCTTACCTAAAAGAGCTTGAGAAGAGATTGCTTGAGTGTAAGGATGTGTAAAGTGTGGTAGGTAGCAGGATAGCCTGACATACTGGGGATTGCTTTGGATTCTTTTAGATACTTTTATCACTGGATGTGGTCTGAGGAGGTCCCCCAAGGAGGAGATGGGGACAACTCACCCCACTCATGGAGTAGCTAACTTCTTTATGGAAAAATGACCCATCAGTGTGGGGCATGAGAAAGGTTCATTAGGCAGAATTAAAGAAGTGCACACTCAGAGGGTAGAATGCAGGGCCTGGAGAGAGTACATCATGGTATGGGGTTTCGGGCTTTATGTGCTTTTGGGGGTGTCTCAATGATCTTGGATGTGTATTCATACTGTCAGCTTACCCATTCTGTGGGTTAGGTTAGAGTCCAAACATTTGCATGGGTTTGAAGTTTAGAGATTTGCTGCACACTTAATAGTGCTGCTTTCTTAAGGTTAGAAGTCTGTAGAGGAAAATCACAGAATCAATTTACAGGTAAAAATATGGGCCTAATTCATAAGCTTATTGCATCTTTGAGACCTTAAAAAATTTATTCTAGGCCTGGTGTGGTGGTGCATGCCTGAAATCCCAACACTGGGGAGGCTGAGGCAGGAGGAGCACAGTGAATTCAAGGCCAGCCTGAACTATATGGTGAGACTGTCTCAAAGAAAAAAAATTATTAAGTGAGTTTCCTAGAAGGGGAAAAAGCATTGCAACCTTGTGTCTTGAAGTTGCAGTTTTTCTTAAGTGTACAATTTTAAAATTATGATCTTCCTTGTCTCCTTTTTTATGGTGTTTTGTTTTGTTTGAGACAGGGTCTTGCTATGTAGTTCAGGCTGGCCTTAAATTCACTATGTAGCCCAGGCTGACCTCAAACTTGCTATGATCTTCCTGCCTCAGCCTCCCAAGTACTGATATCACAGGCATGTGCCACCCTGCCCAGCTTCCTTATCTCCTTTATACCTATCTTTATTTCTTCTATCTCATTGCACTCTGAAGAACATTGAATTAAAAAAAAAATCAGTTGGTTAACTTGGCTGGGCACAAACAGAAAACACTGTTTCCTATGCTGTGAGTGGTAGCTTAAATTTCAGTTTGCTTCTTTAACTTATGCTGGGCAGCTTGGAGTTGACCTCATGTGTTCCCAGCACGGGGGTCAGCCACAGGTCTGGGCAGCAGTTTCCACCCAGATTTTGGAGTTCAGTTTCCAGCAGCTGTGGCTATCCTGAACCCTGTCCTTTGGTTTTTTGAACCAGTTAAACTCTACGTGTTCCATGCTTAACTTTGCTGCAAATTAGGGACACACACACACACACACACACACACACACACACATACACAGAGGTAAAAGTCTCTCCCCTTTTATAATTCACCTGATTTTTTTCTACAGAAACTTCAGGTAGGCTCTGAATCGTTTCCCTATCCCCACCTCCCACCTTGGTCTGGTCAGAATTTATCATGTTACCTGCAGGAGGGCTGGTTTCACAGGGACTCACTCATCAGCCATGACTGGAAATATAATTTCCAACGCCTCTTATCCTCTTCCACTTTCTCTTCGTAGTACCTCTTTTACATCCTACATACTATAATCACTTTTCGAACTGTGGTTTACCCCTGGAATGTAAATGCAAACTCCATGAGGATGGGGTATTTGTCTAACTTGTTCATTATTCTATTCTTAGTGCTCAGAATAGCCCCTGGCACTGGCGGAGGTGGTATCAAAAAAGTCCTTAACGACAGGTATGGTATAGGCACCAAAAGAGATGCCTAGCCAGTAGGGAGCATCTGCTACCAACACCAGTGCATTCATAACTCATTTGAACTCAGCATCAACCCCGCCTAATAGTATTAAGTGAAGGAATTGAGTCTTTTTTTTATACATGTCACCAAGACTGTTTTTCTTTTTCCTTCCTCTCCCACCTCCTTTTTCCTTTCCTTTTTTCTCCTGTTTCTTTTTTTTCTCTCTCTCTTTTTCTTTTGTACCATGGATTGGGCCCAAGGCCTTCACACTGAGCTACATGCCAATTTCTTTTTTTAAGCTTTTTATTTTGTAATAGGGTCTTGCTAGACTGTAAAATTGCCCAGGCTAGGTTTGAGCTTGGGATTCTCTGGCTCAGCCTCCTAGAATGCTGGGATTACAAGCATATGCCACCATGCCTGGCATCACCAAGTGTTTTGTTTTGTTTTTGTCTGAGAGCACAGAGGTGCCGTGTGATGTTATATTCCTATTACTGAATCTGGAAAAAAGAACAGCTACCTTACTGAAAGTATTGAATCATTTCTTTTCTTTTAAAATCTGATGTGAAATTCATACATCATAAAATAAACCATTTAAAATTGTACAGTGGTAGTTAGACATCTTCAGTGTTGTGCATTCATCATGTTTATATAATTCCAAAACATTTTCATCACCCTGGGCTAAGAGTCATTCACTATTTTTCCTTTTCTCCTGTCCAGGTAACCACTAACCTGATTTCTGTCTTTGTGAATTTATCTGTTCTGGATACTTCATTTAGATGGAATTGTATAATACATGATGTTTTGCTTAGCATAATGTTTTCAAGATCAATCTAAGTTGTGGCACATATCCATTTTTTATTCCATTTTATAGCTTGATAATTTGTCATTATATGAATATGTCACATTTAATTATCCACTCTTTCATTCAGTGACATTTGGGTTGTTTTCTCCTTTTGGCTATTGTGACAGTGCTTCTATGAATATTTGTACGCCATAACTGTAAACATTTGTAATCAATTTTTTGTTTACTTAGGAGTGCAATTGCTAAGTTGTATGGTAGTTCTATATTCAATTTATTGAACTGCCAAACTGATTTCCACAGTGACTGTATAATTTTACATTCTCATCAGCAATGTAAGAGAGTTCTAATTTTTCTATGTCCTAGCCAACATTTTCCTCTTTTATTAAATTATGGTCATTCTTGTGGGTGTGAAATGCTCTTCATTATGGTTTTATTTTACATTTTTCTAATGATGAATGATGTAGGCCACCTTGTCATTTACTTGTGAGCTATTTGTATTTCTCAGCAGTCCCCAATTTTTTGTCATCTGCAACTGCTTTAGTGGAAAACAATTTTTCCACAGATGGGGTAGGAGTGGTTTAAGGATGATTCAAACATATTATACTTATTGTGCACTACATTTCTATTATTACATTATAATATATAATGAAATAATTATACAACTCACCTAATTCACAATCAGTGGGAGCCCTGAGCTTGTTTTGCTGCAACTAGATGGTCCCATCTGGCGCTAATGGGAGACAGTAACATCTGAAGTGTGTTCTTATGTCCAATCTACTCCATAATCTTGTTCTGGTTGCTGTCACTGCAGAAAACACTGCTTCACAAAGATAGGATGTTGGAAATGGAAGCAGGCTTTTGATTGTTTTTGTGACAATCTCTAGATATTCCATCTTGACATTAATGCAGAACAAATGGAGATTTGAAGTTGTCTCAGACATACTTTTTTCCTCAATTTTTTTTTATTAGCATATGTCTGTGATACATAGTATATACATTCATCTTGGGGAAATTGGTACTTATAGGTATCACATTTTGACCCTTTTGAGTTCTCCTTTCTTTTCCCTTCCTCCTATCTCCATGCCTCCATCCCAGGTTGCCTCCTCATCCTTTCAAAGAACCAACTCTTCAGATGAGCATCATGGTGCACACCTGTAACCCCAGCATTTGGGAGGCTGAGATAGGAGGATGGCTGTGAGTTTGAGGCCAGTCCAGGTTACATAGTGAGTTTAAGGCCAGTCTGAATTTCATAGTGACACCCTGTCTCAAAAAAAAAAACGAAGAAACAAAAAAACCCACACACACACGCACACACGCACAGGAACCAACTCTTTGATTCATTGATCCTCTGTGTATTTTTTTAGTATCAATTTCATTAATTTTACCTCTGATCTTTATAATTTCTTTCCTTCTGTTAATTTCAGATTTGGATTGCTTTTGTCTTTCTAGGACCTGGATGCGCATCATTCAGTTGTTTATTTTTGGTTATGCTATTCTTTTTATGTGTGCATTTCTTTGTTTTTTGTTTTTTTGGCGGCACTGGGGATTGAACTCATGATTTCACGCTTGCCAGGCAGGCGCTTAAGCCATTGAGCTAGATCCCCGGGGCTTGTATTTTTGAGATAGGGTCTCACTATGTCGTTCAGGCTGGCCTTGAGCTCACTTTGTAGCCCAGGCTGGTCTCGAATTCACAAGGATCCTCCTGTCTCAGCCTCCCGAGTGCTGGGATTATAGGCATGAGCCACCACACCTGGCATATGTGTGCATTTCATTGTGTCCCACAAATTTTGATATGTTGTGCTTCTGTTGTCATTTGATACTAGGATTTTTAAAATTTCTCCCTTGATTTCTTTTGTAATTCACTGATTATCCAATAATGTATTATTTCATCTTCACGTGTTTGCATAGTTTCTGTGGCCTTTTTTTTTTTTTTTGTACTGGGGATCGAGTTTCTGTGGTTGTTTTGCTGACTTTTAGCTTCTTTCCATTATGATTCAATAGTATGCAGGGGATTATTTCAATTCTTTTGTATTTATTTAAGCATTCTTTGTGGCCTAAGATATGGTCTGTTTTTGAAAGAGTTCCATGTGATATTGAGAAAGATGTATGTTCTTGTTGGATGAAATACTCTAGATATCTGTTAAGTCCATTTGACCAAAGGTGTAGTTTATCTCTGAAGTTTCTTGGTTGAATTTTTAATCTGATTGACCTAATTGTGAGAGTGGGGTATTGAAGTCACCCATTATGATTGTATTGGTATCTGTCTTTTTAAGTCTAGTGGTGATTGTTTCGTGAAGTTGGGTGTGTTGTATGTTCTATATGTGCCTATCGTTCTTTTCTCTACCTGTAGAAGATGGTTCCTTCAATCACAAAATAGCGGTCATCTTTGTCTCTTCCGATCAGTTTTGGCTTGAAGTCTTCTGTGTCTGAAAATAATATAGCTACTCTTGGTTGTTTTCAGGTTCTGGTTGAATGGAGTAGCATTTCCCATTATTTCACTTTAAGTCTATGTACTTGCAATTAGATGCAGTGTGTCTCCTGCAAGCAATACATGGATGTATTTTGTTTTTTGATCCAATCTGCTGGTCTGTATCTTTTAATTGGACAACTGAGACCATTGCCATATACTGACATGAAATGACCTATTCAGGCCTGCTGTTGTGGTGCACTGTAATCCCAGTACTCAGGACACTGAAGCAGAAGGGTCTCCCTTGAGTTCAAGACCATCCTAGGCTACATAGTAAGTTCAAAGCCAACTTAAACTACATAGCAAGACCCTGTTTTTGAAAAAAGTCATTTCAGTTTTCCTTATATATAACCATTCAAAAACTTGAATAGTTCTGTATCTGTGATGTTGTTTGGCAACAAATGTGCATAGAACATATCCTCATGCACATCTTTGTAAAAAATATATTGCACAATATATTGGATTGTTGATTCATCAAGTAGAAAGATGAGCTCTTCCCACTGCCCCATCTCTAAAGTAAGATCATGAGCCTTTTTCTTTCATTTTATGCTACGCTGCAACAGTCCATGAGCTTAAAATTCTTCTGAAATATGAGAGACTTTGTGCCTCAGGTAAGGTGTCCTTATGGGCCATGTGATGTTTCAGGGTAGAGTGTCTGCAAATCTTGTTTTCCCATAGGTTTGTGTGACATTCTGTACCAGCTTCTAAGGATTTTTCTTTTTCTGTTATCTCTTCCACTACTTTCAGGAGTAAAGCTACTTTTGGTCAAAAGATGGCATACTGTGAATAACTTACCTGTGATGTGTTCTGAGAGTGGTTTTTCCTGCACAAAATATCAATTAAGCCTGGATCTTGTGCCAGTGAGTTCCGTGACAGCTATCACATACATTAGTCTATGAACTGGGAAATAAGTGTCAAGCTTCCATCCATACAGGTATTCACAGAATACAAACCATTGAATCAGCTAATGAGAGGCATCTTAAGTTAGTTTTACCAAAAGGACAGAAAGTCCAGTAAAGACTGGCCAACCACTCAGATCCGGGACTTGGGCAAGACATGTTACACCCAATCCCTAGTCTACATGTGAGCGAAGAGGGATCCCTTTGTTCATCTCCTACTGGTTTGTTTTCTTTTTCTCTGATGGGGAGATGGCCTTTCTGAGCAATGTGTTCTTTTCCTCGCAGGTGTGTCCTACTGACTCAGCTCTCAGAAGCATCCTATGACTGTACTCCAATTAGATCGCTTTCACAGACAGGCAGGGGAGTAGTCACAGGCATCTTTGTGCAAGCTTTCTTTTTGAGATAATCCTGTCTTATTACGTTCCCTGTGTAAGTTCCCAATGGCACTTGTGAATAAAATGGAACCACTTTATTTAGGTAACTTTCAATCTCTTGAACCACCTCTTAACTGGGAAGATAACTCTGATATTCAGAACTCATACAAAAAGGGGCCTTGCTTCTTATTAAACATCCTCAGCAAATGACACAGCCTTGCTGGCATGCATGTGCCCACTTCAGGAGCTACTGGCTGAATTTGGACTAATAAGAGCTCAGCAATCTTTGGCTGTACGGGACCTAAAGGAAATCAAACAGTATTTGGGTAGCTTTTCAGAGAATTTTTAGAAATATATAGATGGCTTTCCAAGATTTTATTCATAGTCATGAACAGTTTTGGAAGGATGTCAATGGTATTTTGGGACAGACGCAAAGATTGAGAAAGGTCCTGAGTAATCACAAGGGCCAGATGTTACACTGCTGACATACATACTCTGTATCAGTGATAGGGAACCTTTTAGAGCTTTCAGTGATACAAACAGCCCACTGCTGCACATGTGCTGTACGTTTGAAACTACTGCTCTAGATTATAGACCACCCTACAGTGCCCTGATGCTGTACCTGTAGGTCGTCTTAGATGGGATTATAATGACCCTGATGATATGTAAAGCTACAGATATTCTGTAATTTGCATGCTAGAAGAGTTAAAGGCCAGTAAAGTCAAACTTCCTGAGATAGGACACTACACAAAACTCCAGGCTGTCAAGTGGATCCCTGGGGTCCCCCGTGTGCAGACAGCCCTTTTGCATCCTTCCACACCTGACTCTGTGGACGACCACTGTAAACCGGTCTGAAAATTCTTGTATATTTGAATATCTTGTATTAAATGTTTCTCTAGTAAGCACTAAAAGTAAATTGCTTTGCTGAATTGCTACTTTGTGTATTGTTTCTGATTATTCAATTGGCAAGACCATATTCCTTTTAGTTAGTAGGAAACAATCTTTATAATAAAAATATATATTTTTAATTGGTAAATTGGCATTGTTATACTCTGATTTCAAAATTTTTACAGTTCTGTTAGGTGTACCTAGGAAATTCTAAAGGGTTATCAAATGGTACAGTAATTCTTAATTTGGGCAAGAGTGAATGATGTACGGTCTTCCAAATCATAATTCACATTGATTTGTAAGAAGGACTCTAAGGATATACTTAACGTCCCTTTCTGACACAACTAAACTTGTTTATGAGTCTTAGTTCAAATCTACTATATAGATAGGATTTTTTTTTTGCTTTTATTAGTGTGTTTTGTATCTGCTTTGTAACTATCATCTGTTAAATTTGCAATATTTTAGGGTATCAAATAGATGAGATTATATACCCAGCACAGCAAAATGGAAATTTTAAATTAGATTTTGTTTTAGCGATAAGCAACTTCTCCAAACTTCCTCTTGCTGAGCATGTAACCATCACTCCTCCTCTTCTCAGCCCCAAAGAAGTGATACAATTTGCAGAGCTTGACACCCGGAAGCCTGGAGCCCAGCAGTTTTCTTTGTGTAAGAAAAGGGAGAATGGCCAGGTGTGGTGGTATACTCCTGTAATCCCAGCACTAGGCAGACTGAGGCAGGAGGGTCTCCCTTGAGTTCAAAGCCAGCCTGGGCTACATAGTGAGTTCAAGGTGAGCCTGGACTACACAGCGAGACCCTGTCAAAAAACAAAACAAAACAAAACAAAAATGAAAGAAGGAAAGAAGGAAAGAAAGAAAGAAAGAACGAACAATGAGCTGAGGAGGGCTGGAAAACAAGCATGGAGACCTGCACATTCTTGTAACCCTATAGGATGACTACAGTTTGTACCCACATTGTGATTCTGCTATCTAAATTATCCCTGACAAAGGACCCCCTACTGGCCACCTACTTGGGAGCCCTCCTGGACATCTAGGAGGAGATCTATGCTCCCCCTCAGCTTTATTCCTTAGTATAAAAGACCCTTGCCCTCCTGTATTTGAGGTAAATAGGGTCCTCTATCTCCTCAGAGCTAGCTTTGAATAAATCCTTTTCTCCATTTTTATCAAAATAATATGGCCTTCTTAGATTTGGTCAGCAGCAAGCAAATGTATGTGAAGCTTAAGTGGCCAGTAACAAACTTGCCAATGATTCCAAGACAAACTTATGATGTAGGGGAATGAAACTCCCAACCTACTAGATGTTCCGTACAAGTTCGTGTTGTCTAAAATCGAAGAATGAATTTTAGGAACAACGGAGGTTAAGAGCAGAATATATTTACTGAGAGAAAGAAAGCTATCTGGGAGAGAGTCAGAAGGGGTCCTGAATGGATTGCCAAAATCTGTGTTTTCTAGGGACTTTTATAGAGTAAAACCACGAGGTGAGATGGTTCCAAGTGGCGGGGTGGGGGTGGGGGTGGGAGGTGGGAACTCACAAGGTAGACATAAGGTGGGACAGAACTGTGGTCAACCAATAGGATTAACTGCTCAGGTAAAATTCATTAAATCAGGAACAAATGGGGCAGCGAGCCGAGTCACATAGCAAGTGGGCAAGCTTAAAGAACAGTGACTCTTCCCAGTGGGGCTTGGGATGGTGACTCCTGGCTTCTTCTGGGTGACAGAGACCTATTTAGAATATCAATCCTTAGGAAGTAGGTATATTTGCTTGATCTTTAGTCTTGAGATTTGGCCCACAGCAGGAGGTGTCTGTCTCCTCCAAGGTCACAAGACATTTGGTCCTCTATGCAGGCTCCCTCAAGGGCCTAGCCCCGTCTGACTGCCTATAATATTTCTATTTAACTCAGCTGCTTGTAACACTTAGTCTTAGCCCAAGAAACCCTCTTTCTAAATCTCTGAAACTACTCAAATTCAGCAGAAAGGGTTTTATGACACTGACTCCTATACATCATTTATTCTGTCTGCTGCAACAAGGGATATGTCTGCCTGACCATCACTGAGGACAGATACCATGGCAATGAGGGATACAACTGTACATGATTAACTGGCAATGCTTTCAGAGAAGAAAGTGAGCCGGGTGTGGTGGCCCATGCCTCTAATCCTGGCACTCGGGAGGCTGACACAGGAGGATTGTTGTGAGTTCAAGACCAGCCTGGGCGACAAAGTCACCTCAAGGCCAGCCTGAACGGCATAGTGAGACGCTGTCTCAAAAAAACAAGGGCCCAGAATCTAGCTCAGTGGCCTAAGTGCCTGCCTGGCAAGCGCGAGGTCATGAGTTCAATCCCTGGTACCGCAAAAAAAAAAAAAAAACAAAAAAACCCCCACCAAAAACCGAAACAAAAAACAGAGAAGAGAGTGAATTTGCAGACATCAAAAAGAGGTCACTTGTGTCAACTGTACCAAAAATAAGCATAGCTGCAGAGTTTGTGAAACAAAGGGTACTTAGTCATGATTGCTAAAAGCAAAATCCTTTCCTGTAGTTGCAACTGTTGTTTCCTGATTTTGGCTCTTTTGTATTTGGTTTTGATAATCTTTAATGGTACTTCTTTGGGTGCAAGCATTCAGCTCCCTTTGTTTATGTTTCAGCTGCCTTTGATGGAATCCGTGTGCCAGTCCAGTGTTGGACAGCCAACCAGATGATGCAGCATGTAAGGCCCTGGAGATGAAGGGCTGGAATAAACCAAGGGGGAGAACTGTAACCTGGAGGGCAAAATGGAACCTGGAAAGTGTTAGTATTTTTTATTTAGAAGCAGATCCTGTCTCTAAACTTTCTCAAGCTGAGGGTGTAGCTGCTACCCACTTCTCTCAATTCAGCTGATGGGACAGACTATGCAGATGCTGGCCCCAGGAGGTGGACGTGCGAGTTCAGTTTCACTTCCACAGGGAAGGGCCTAGATAGATGAAATAAGTGTGTCACTGTCTGTTGTCTCCTGTATTTCCTCACCCCTCTTCCTTACTGTAAAAGATGCTTGCACACCTGGAGACTGTGAGATGGTGATTTGTGGCACTACAAGGCCCCTCCATCTCCTTGTATCAGAGACAGCTAGATGAGATAGGTATTTGTACTAGAAAGTCAGCAGGTGCACGTGCACACACACAAAACTTCAGAATTGTAGTTAGAGCCAAGTCTGAAGGTGAGCCTGGCCACAGCTAGGCCTCAGGATGCAGACGCACTAGCCAGGCCTATGAGATAAACAGCAATTGAGATTATATTGTAATTAGCACTACCTGGTCCTGTGGCCCCAGATAGACATCTGATCCATGAGCAGGTGACCAGAACATCTGGACCAATACTCCTCCCTTTCCATGAATTCCTTTGACCTTTCCATGTAAACTTGTGCTTTGGTTTGTGTCTAGATGTCCCCCAAAGTCATGGGGTCATGGGGTTGGGCTTTCATAGGTGGCTGAATCTAGAGTTTGTGATTGATTTGTAGTCCAGTGGTGGAATTATGGCTGTGAGTGCTACACCCACCCTAGGGTAGGTAGCTTGCCTACAATATAAGGGATGGAAACAGTCTCGGCTCTTCTCTTGTTGCTTTTGGTGTCTTCTGTAGTCATGAACTGTTGCCCCTCTGCCATGTGCCACCCTGCCTTGGAGACAGCTGACTATGGACTGAAACCTCTGTATATTGTGAGCTAAATGAACTTTTTCTCTTTTAACTTGGGGTGTCATGCATTTTGTCTCAGCAAGAAGAGTGACTAAGACACCTTGCTGGATGATTGATTTTTCTGTATACCCTTGCTAGGTGACTCCTTTCCCCATTGGATCAATATTAGCTAAGAGAATATACCTGTAGTCCTATAGAGTGATTGTAGTTTGGCCCATGTTGTACCCACATTGTGATTTTGCTCTATAAGTTACCCCTGACAAAGGACCTTGGTGGTCACCCACTCAGGACCCTTTCTAAAAATCCAGCAGCTATTTTTCCCCCTATTTCTAATAAAACTCTCCTGACTTCCCTTGATGTTGTGAGACCACAAACCCAGTACATTTGACATCTAACAGGTCAGGGGTTATATTTTTCCTATTTCAGTTGGAGCTAGTTTGAATAAAGCCATTTTTCCTTTCACCAAAAATGAACGGTCTTGGATGATTTACTTGGGAAGTCAGGGTTTTGAGCTTTTGTTTGTAGGAAAAGTATGACTATTGATTAAATCTCTTTACTTGGGGATCAAATTCAGGGCTTTACACATGCTGGGCAAGCATGCTACCACTGAGCCCTATGTAATTTATTTTGAACCCTTTGTATTTTATTTTTGAGCCTTTTTTTTTGTCTTTCTGAGACAGGGTCTCGCTGTGCAGTTTGGGCTGGCCTCGAACTCACTTTGTCGCCCAGGCTGGTCTCGAACTCGCAATGATCCTCCTGTCTCAGCCTCCCGAGTGCTGGGATTACAGGCGTGAGCTACCACACCTGGCTCGAGCCTTTTTACTTTATTTTGAGACAGCATCTAAGCTGGCTAAGGTGGTCTTGAGTTTGTGATCCACCTGCCTCACCTTCTTGAGTAGCTGCAGCACAACACCTTGTTTTCTGCTTGCAGTTTTGGTGCTTTCTGGCTCTAGGAACTTTTCCATTTCATTTAGATTATCTAATTTGTTGCTGTACCATTATTCATCATATTCTTTTATAGCCTTTTTTTAAAATTTCTATAAGGCCAGAAATAATGTTCATATATTCACTTTTGTTTTCAGTAATTTCAGTTGTTTTTAGACAATCTAGAGGTTTGTCAATTTTCTTGATTTTTTTTTCAAAGAATCTACTCTTGTTTTCATTGATGTTTCTCTATATTTATATCCTCCACTTATCCCTTTTCTGATCTCTTGCTGCTTACTTCCCTTTACTAACTTTGGGTTTCATTTGTTCCTCTTTTTCTATCTCCTCAAGG
>RJWT010008914.1:0-25696 GCA_004365215.1 Cuniculus paca | reverse complement strand
AGGGAGGGGAGGGGAGGGGAGGGGAAGGGGTGAAAATCCTGTGTACAGATTTTTTTGATCCTCTCTCTCTCTCTAAATCCTCCAGTTTTTTCCTTGCAGACACTGTTGATTTTTTCCAGGAATACTGAATACTACTGTCACCAAGAAGGAAAGGGAAGGGACCTTCGAATTCAGCATTTTAAAATTTAAGTCATCATAATTAACTATTTGACCCATTTTAATGCACATATTTTAGCTTGAGTGAGGTTTCTGTGTCCCCCATGCATCTGAGTTTTCCCAAATGGAGCGTTCTCTTGTTTCCCAGGGTGCTGTCCCCACAGCTGCCGTGAGAGTCTGGCCAGCCATCCCCACACACACATGCCTCACTCACTGTTCCTGTCCAGAGGACTACTTCCTTTAACACTCCACAATTTCCAGAAGGCTGTATTGTTCTCAAATCCTCATTTTGGAGTTCCAGAGACCTCATTTCCTCTGGCTATTCTTTTCCCTTCCTTGATAGGTAGGGGAACAAAGTCATTGCTTCCATTCTCCTTTGCTCTAGTTTGATGTCTCCTGAGGAACCTTAGAAAGTAGGTATAAGTGGTAAGACAACCAATATCACTAGCACAGAAGCTTGATCACAGGAGCAGAAGTAGAACAGCTTTGTGGGGTGGATGGTGAGAAGGCAGTGGCAGTAGGGGTGGAAGCAACGAGGGCAGTCATGAAGAAAGAACTACACACAAAGTTGATTGAAGACTGTGTCCAGACAATACTAACCCACCCACAGAAAAATGTATTGGGGGCACCAAAGAGTCTGTTTGAATTGGAATCTATGCTGGTAGATATGTTTTTCTTATTGGTGTCAAGTTAAATCAGTTTATCTGTACAGATAATACTTGAGTGATTTAAAGATAGACAGGAAGGGATTCTAGAAGGGAAGGGCTGGGGTTTACTGGCACTCTGCGTCTCTGAGACATAATTTATCACCATTGCAGGGGTGTCCGCCTGCTCTTTATGTTTTAAACAAGTTTGAGGAAGGCTTCCTGCTCCTGAGAGAATTAGTATTTGTGTTCTATTGGACAGACACCTGCAGCTTTGTGCTGGTATTTAGATTACACTGAACAGATCTTCCTTTTTCCCCTTTCTGAGTGCTGGCCATTGCTGACAATGCAGTCCAGCTCTCTGTAATGGTGAGACAGGTCACCCCAGGGCTGGCCTCAAAAGCATGGGGTCACTGCTCACCTCTTTTTCAGGATTAGATGCTCTCTCTCTCCTGATCTTAAAGCCTGAAAAAAATCTTAAAATTACTATTTGGTATCTTGCCCTTATTTTATTCATTGCTTTTGTAAAGAATAAAACAAAAAATATAGAACATCAGACTGGAAAATGCAAACAATAGAGGGAAGTGATGGAGACACCTCGATGTCTGAGCTCTCAGGAATGGTGCAGCTTTAGTGAGTGAGGAATGTCAGACTCTTCATTCTCTTTAACCCAGAGAAATGCTGAGGTCAGAGCAGAATACTACAGAAGCAGATCTCATCCAAAGAGGAAACTACACAAATTCAGGAGGCTTATTTTTGTTTTGTGCAATTTGCATCTCTATTTCCAACCTTAAATAAACAAATTTTAGGGTATCTGAAAAAGCAAAAAATAAAAGTATGATAAACTAAGTTTTGAACAGTATACATTTTTAGATAATGTGCCCAATGTTTTTCATAAACCTCTAGCCTCCTCAGATGAAATGTTGCTAAATTTAAGGGATTAGTCTTAGAAGGCAAGATCCATCTACTATCTAAATCATCTGAAAACACAATAAAAAATTGAGGGGTGTGCTTTTATCTGATGCATACTGGCTTTTTGGATCTCCTGTATTTCTCTCCCTTTTCAAGTCCACCATATCCTTCTTGCATCCACTGTGTTGATTTTTCCAAGGAACCACTGTCTATAACTTTCACGAAGAGTACCTGCAAATAAAATAAACTCTCATTCAAAGTGTTAGTCAAAGTTATCCTGACTTTCACGATACATTGAAGTGGAAGTTCACCAAACGACACAAAAGGGAGTGATCCTTAGAGAGCTGGTAAAACTTCTGCATGATATGTAAAACCTAAAGCCATCAAACTAAAAAAAAGCAAGTAGAATGGTGGTAACCAGGAGTTGGGAGGTAGAAAAAGGATTAAAATGTGACCAAATGGTACAAAACTTCAACTAGATGGAAGAAATAAGATTTCTGAGGTCTACTGCACAGTATGGTGATTATAGTTAATAATAAATATTATATATTTCAAAATTGCTAAGAAAACAGATTTCAAATGTTTTCACCACAAAATAAATAAGTACTCAAAGTGATGGATATTGTTAGCAGTTTAATTCAATAATTCCACATTATCATAATATATTGTACCCTGTAAGTATCCACAATTAGAATTTGTCAATTTACAATCAATAAATTAATCAAATTGGAAAACCCCTTAACTTGTTCATTCTTAGGTATCCCAAGTTGGAAAGTTTTACGGGCTCTAGATAAGGTATTGCTGGCTTCTGAGACCTGGAGCTGTGGGTGTAGGGCGACACCTAATGTGACTGTGGCTCTGCCTCTGCCCTTGAACTTGTAAGGGACGGAGCCAGTGTGGCAAAGCTGACAAGAGCCAAGCAGGTGGAGGACTGTTTCTCAGTCTCGTGGGCCTTGCCAGAGCCACTCAGACAAAGGTGGTATTTGCCAGGGGTAGCCATTCCCTCTGGGGTTTGAGTGTCAGTCTCTCTCGTCAATAGAAATTTGCTCTCTGGCTTGGTTCATCTCTTAAGGTCAGAGCAGCCTCTGACCTGAGCAGCAAATATGGAATCTCTGGCTCACAGACCCCTCCAGAGCTAAGAGTGACAACCTGGCTGGGGGAGCAGGGGTCATGTCTGAGTTTTCTGACCCAAAAATTCTTGTGCTGTTCCAGACCATGGCCAGTTAAAGACAATTTCCTGAATGTCTCACAAGTCACTGGAGGAAGGAAGAAAGTGGAAGGGCCAACCATATTCACTGCTGACTGAGCGAGTCAGGCTCCCTCCTTACCCAGCAGATCAAGTGTGAGAAGCTCCCCTTCTGGACACCTCCATGCTCCTTCTTCTCTCCCAGGCCTTCACTGTCCCTCCTGTTGTGAGGCAGGTCCCCCAGAAGCTCAAGCTCCCCTGATGAACCCCAGGGCTGCAAGTAAAGAAGAAAGGATGAGAGCTCCTTTTGTTGAACACTGTGACATACAGAAGAAAAAATGACCCTACATGGTGCTGGGTCTTCCACACCATTCCTCACCATGTGACTTTACAGTACCCTCCCCTCTGGTGATGTATTTTGGTGTCCACCTCTGACTTGTTCTGAGCAGTGGGTGGCAGCAGACAAGCAAGCAAAGGTCCACGACTGCATTTCTGAGTCCTCCTGAGAAGAATCAGCCAAGGTGGCCTGCTGCCCCAGGAGGAAGACGACAGATGCCAGGCCAGAATCATGTCCAGCTGGAGATGAGTCCTACACACTTCCAAGAACTAATAAGTGGCTACTGTTGAAAGTTCTTGAGTTTGAGGGATCTCTGATAGTGTTTTGAGATAATAGCTTAATCCTATTGGGCTTTCCCAATAGGATTTGGCTTTCCCATGTGCTGTCTCCATTTGGCCAACTGTACCTCAATTTTACTTAAGAAGAAAAGAAGCTCTGAAGCCAGAGGCATTGGAAGAAGAGATAAATAGCCTGGCACCCATTCACCCTGTGTCATCTGTCCCAGAATCTCACATGTTGATGTTTAGCTGGAAGAAATGTGTCACACATGGAGACAAATGTCCTCTAGCTTCCTTTATTCAATGATCTGCTTTTTTTTTTTTTTTGTCTAGAGGCCTATGGGCCTATAGGCCTGCAGTAGTCTCTAAAACTCCCAAGGCCTAACAAATAATGCTCCTCCAGATAATTCAGTTGGCCAGCACATTTGAGCACTCACAGAGGGAAATGAGAAGTGGCTCCAAAAAAAGACTCCACCATGCAGAGGTCATCAAAGGCATAGTATTCAGACACTAGTGTGGCTGCCAAGTCCGATTGCACCATCTTGTTGACACTTGTTCTGCAAGTAATCAAATGCCGAGAGCAGAGGCAGGGATGTATTAACACAGGACTCAGCCCCCACCCAAGATCCCTTCTTGCTTCTATCACCCAGTGTCCTGAATGTGCCCATACCCCAGTCTCTTCTGTTGGGAGGAAAGCAGCGCTTACCAAGAGGAGAGCTTTGTTATCCTCGATGCTGTGTCCACTTCTCAGCCCCAGGCTCTGCTTGCTGGGATAGTTATTTCTAGCTGAGTTGACCCACCTGTTCCCCAGATCCCAGTCTCTTTGACACACAATCTCTCTGAACCTACATGAAGATCATGTTTCTTTGTCCAAACCCAAACTTCACCACTACGTTGCCCCCACACCTGATCCTGTATTTTTCTCTTAAATCTGTTTACCCAAATCCAGAAAACACTCAGTCTTCTGTCTTTTGCATCATAAAAGTCTTTCTTTTTGCCAGTATATTCTTCTTTCATTTAAAGCATGTGCCAGTTGCCAGTTGGTGTGTTCTTGCTTTAACTGTGGTTTGCTCCTCCTGAAACTACACTTGTGCCAGAGAGGATTTCATCTATAAAAGCCACTAATCACCTTGTCCCCATTCTGTACTGAATTATTTATGTCACTCATGCTGCTAGATTTCAAGCTCTTCAATGGCCAGGAAGTTTGCAATTTGTTTGGTTTATTTCCTCCACTGTGCAGTTCTGTTCACTCACTGCTCCAAACAGAGAATAATGAGGGGAAAACAGTCACAACCCAAAGGAATAAAATGATGGTTTTCTTCAAAGGCACAGAGGAAAATTGGGGCATTATGAATTATTCTGTACTTTTCCCCACAGAAGGTGCCCATTTTACATTTTGCTCTGGATGAGTCTTGGTGTGAAGAAATAGGGCAAGAGGTGAGGAGGAGGAGGTGGATGTCTGCACCCTGGAAAAATGTACACCCACAGGAAGGGCGTGGCCAATGCCGTGCTATAGTCAGGACTTCCAGATGACCAGGAGCCACTCCAGGAAACAGGCCAAGGTAGGCAAAGCCAGTCTATGTCTTCTTTCCTGAGACCCACTCACCCCCAACCCCTTCATGTTTTGGCCTGAGGGCTGGCTGTCCAAGTGCTTATCCTGGCATCCTACCCACTTCCACATAGACTCTTGAAGAATTTCTCTATCCTTCAACACACCAATATTCTTTCTATCAACCATAATAACCTTGATTTACTGAGTTGATCAGAATCTTATCAACTTGGATTTAATATATTCCAGACCTTAAACAAATGATCTCACTTAATCTTCATGATAACCCTGCAATAAAGTGGGTGTTATTATTACAGGTTGAATCTTCCTTACCCTAAATGTTTTCAACCAGAAGTGTTTCAGATTTTGAATTTTTCAGATTGTATCATATTTGCATATCTTGGGAATGCAATCTTGGGAACTGGAACTAAGTTTAAACAAGGAAGTTCACTTATGTCTTTTATATACTTCTACACATAGTCTAAAGGTAATTTTATAAACCATTTTTAATAATTTTGTGCATGAAACAAACTCTCATGGCATGGAATTTTCTACCTGTAATGCCATATCAGGCATGAGAAAGTTTCAGATTTTGGAACTTTTCTAATTTATGATTTTTTGATCAGGTTGCTCGACCTGTAAACTCCAGCTTACAAACAAGGAAGCTGAAGCCCTGAGAGCATTCGTAACTCACCAGTGACACATCCAGCTGAGTTTGGTTCCCGATGGCCTGACTCCCAAGCCTACATCTTCCCAGGGTTCTGCATCATTCCTCTACGGTGGCTGACTTCGGCAAAGTACCTAGTGTAGTTCAGGAGTCTGAGGACCTTCAGAGAGCAAAAGAGGAATCTGCTTAGGCAGAACACCTCAGCACCTTGGGAAGCCTGGTGTGTGGCACACAATAAGTGTTCGGCGAATATGTGCTGGATGAATAAATGAACACCCTATTCAAAGACACCTTCACAGCATGAACTACACTGCTGGGCAGATTTCTGTCTCCATGGTAACTTTGTCATGATTTTCTAAAACCGTGCAGGTACTTATTAATGATGGACTTCGCCCATCATTGATTAGCCACTATGTTTTTAGAAATATAAATGTGAAGTATATAAAATGCATGCATGTCTGCAAAGGTATAGTCACCTTAATTTCACCATAACCAAACTTCATTATCTCTCTAGCTCTCCCCTTTCTACAGAGGGAAAATTTAGTCTTGCCAATTCATAATCATTTTTTCCTCAAATGCTTTTGGGTAAAAACTTGGTAAATTCAGGATCTCTTATCTGCCTTCTCTTTCCTTTCTCCCTCAGGGTCATCTAAGGGAGAGAAACTTTTCTTCTGCAATAGTTATAATTATTTCTAAACAAGATGCATTAAAACTATAATCCTATTACTGTTGCAAACTCTGTCTTGGTGGAGACATATGCAAAGGTCATGCAGTCAGCACGAGGTGGGATACAGGTGTGAACAATAGATCTACAGCCCAGAGGCCACCATCAGTGACCAGGAGAGTCCAGAGGCCCAGCTAGAGGATTCCAGTAGGGTCTGACACTTCTGCAGGGAAATTCAAAAGCAAACACATCTTTTCAACATGAGGCCAGATGTAGGCGGCCCCATACCTCCAAGGAAACTATCATAGACCATAATGTGATTTGTAGGAGTCACAAAATTGGACTCATTGAGTCAAGTGGGAACAAAAACCACCCTAATCCTGCATCGTGTTTTGCACTCTATGTGAGCTAAGAACACAAAGAAGCCTGAATATGTTTGTGGCATAACAAAACTGAAATTTACTTCTCACACAGAAAGCAATTACAGGCTAGTGCTCCCTGTGGGAAGGCTCTTCTGCTCTGTGATTCTACCGTTCTCAGGCAGACAGCACATCAGACAGGGGTAAAGGCATCCTGGTTCTTCAGCCTTAAGTCTCAAAGTAACACGTGTCCCTTGCACTGTTTCCTGACTACTCCCTCTGTTTCCTCCTGCTACTCTTCTCCGCCTGTGTCCCACCTTCTGAGGTGGCTGCTGGGGCCCCTGGAACTCACATACTCACAAGGACACTGTGATTCACCAAAGCCAAAAGGAAGCTCACAGCAACCTGACAGTTTGGGGATTCACAGCACACTGTTGGTGACAGGGGAGCCCAGGTTAGAGCTCCACCCCTCCTCTAACATGCCAAGTAACCTCAAGCACCTGACTCTACTTCTATCAACTGTGGGCAAAGCACAGATATGATACAATCTCCCACCAAGGGTTGTATCAAGATACACATGAAGCATTTAGCATAACATTTGAGTTGAGAGAGGCACTTAGTAAACATCAGTGGTCATACTTATTGTTGTCTCCTAGGCAGACAGCCCAGAGACTCATGCATGTAGAGCTTGGTCCTCCATGCAGCAACATTCAGAGATGGGGCCCAGAGACATGATGGGGTCATAAAGATTTGCTTCATCAGTATATTCATCTATTTATGAGTTCATAGCTGACAGGGCTATTTGGAGATGGAGCCTAACAGGAGGAAACAAGTCACTAAGTTTGTGCTTTGAAGGCTGTATCTCTTCCTGTGTTTGCTCCCTTTCTCTGCTTCCTAGCTCCAGTGTAAGCAGCCTTTCTCTACCACCACCCTCCACCAGGATGTTTCTGCCTTGGAGCCACTTGATGACAGTTTGAAACCTCTGAAACCTTGAAACAAAATAGATCTTTTCTTCTTTAAACTGTGTATGTCAGGTATTTTATCCCAGCAACAAAGAGCTGGCTAATACAGGGAGCTCTGCTAATACTCTGCATCCCAGCATGAACCTATGCAAAACAAGAGAATTACACTAGATCCCCACAGAAGACAAAGCTTCCTCCAGAACACAAAACACTTAGGGAACTGACAAAAACGAGCAGAAAGAACAACTAAAGGATTTGGCTCATGTTCCAAACAGAACCTCAGCTGCAGAATCTTTGCAATTCCCCTCTTCACCAAGACCCAGCAGTTTGCTCATCTCACCAGCATTTCTTTGTTAAAGGTTTGCTTAAGGAGACTCATTGAGCAAGAACTTAGTGACCTCTCAGCATAACTGGCCCAGTACAGCCAAGGTGGTCATTCTTGAGCCAGCTGTGAGGTCCACACTTTGAAAGACTGAGGAACCTGTGGATTGAGCTTGAGGTCACCTGGCACCTTAGCAGTGGCCAGGGCATTTGCGACCCTCAGTAGTGTACTTTAATGCTTAGAATTCTAAATGTCCTGTCATTGCTAATTTATTGAGTATTCATTGTAATTATCTCACTTGTAATGAATTCATTTGGTATTAATTTCAATGTCATATGTACAGTACTTTAATGAGAATTACTGCATGATGCAGCATTAATTGAATCCATCTTTAAAATGAAATGTTAACAATCAATTCATATTACTTGGTTTCCTAAGCCCCTGAACGGCCTTTATTATAGTTATTATTATTTATAAACTGTGCAAAACATTTTCTAAAATGTACAATTCACAAGTTTCTCCCAATATCCCCTTCTCTTATCTATACATCACTTTTGCTTTGCCAAGTAGATTTGTCTAATCAATACTTCAGTGTCATTATTTTTAAAGATGTCACCTTGTATTTACAGCTGAAAGTTTTCTGAGCTGCTTCTATAGCAGTAAAATGTATCATATTTTTACACCACATTCATCTCATGACCATTCAGATAGGAAAAACACCAGGGTCTTTTCTACTAAATCATGAAAATATTCTCTTGATTGCTTAACACACCTTATCAAAAATTGGTCAATTCACCAATAAACAAAATCATGTTTTTAAATGTGAACATTAAAATGATATTACCTGGAAGACAATGATATGTTAAGTCATGTGGCTTCATATGAGTACATTTGGTATAACAGCTTGAATATCCTGATGACAAGTGAAAAATGAAAAGTAATTCAGATATTTGTCATACTCTAACCAGGCCTTGGATATTGAAAATACACAGTCCATCAGTTCTCTGGTGTAGACAAGGATAAGGAAAGAGAAATTGCACCAATACCAGAAAAGATGTTCAGAAAAGAAGCATGAAATGGGAAATCATTGTAGTGTTGATGCTTCTTGAACTTGACCTGAAGCCCTCCATAGCAAAAGAGACTTATTTTAAAACAGATCAAACTAAGAACTTAATTTATGTAGGGTCTTGAGACAAGAAGCCAAAGCAAAGGTGGTATACAAATGTAATTCTGAGTTAGACAACTCATTGTATTCATTTTATTAACTCTCCAATTTTTGACATTTGATTAGCCCACAAATCCCAACAGCAAATATCTTATGTCTACTTCGTACATTTTTATTGCAGTGTGTGTGTGTGTGTGTAAAATACAGCATAATCCATGGAGGTTAACAGTGAATTACAACCTATAAGATTCATATTAATGCACGTTCTTGTTGGCTTTTATCAGGAAGACAGGATAAGCCTCCCTGAGATAGTGTTTGTCTCTCTCTTGGCATGTGACAGTATGATATATATAATACACTATGCTTATTTGCTCCTTGAGTTCTCTGCCCTATTGGAACAGGCACCAGTGATAGTAATTGTATGGAAACTCAACATGATTTGTTTAATACTGAAGGTTTATTTAGGGCTGTCACCATGACCCATAACCATTAGTAATCTCTCAATTTCTTATAAGGACTCTGATATTACCTGATTTTTCAAGACTTCTACAGAACTTTAGTAAAAAGTAAGTACAGAAAAAAACATTTCTTGCCTGGGGTTCAGCTCAGTGGTAGAAGTGCCTGCCTGGCAAGTGTGAGGTCATGAGTTCGATCCCCAGCACCAAGAAAAAGAAAAAACTAAAAAAAAATTTCTTTGCTCTACTTCTCTGTTCCCTCCTGTACAATTTGAGATTTAAGGCTTATCCACACTACAGAAAACAGAAATAAAAATAATCCATAATCCTTTTAAACAACATTGAATCTCGTGATTGGGTTTAGTTTTAAGACATTTATGTACAGAGCCAGGAATACAGCTCAGCGGCACAACGCCTGCCTGGCAAGCCTGAGGTTGTGAGTTTGATTCCTGGCACACACAAAAAAGATATTTACTTACGAACCTAAAATGAAAAGCCAAACCCAACTAAAAGTGGTAGCTGTGTTTCTTCTTACCTACTAAACCAAATCTATCATTTCTGTCCTCATGCATTCTCCAAGCATCAAGCAAGTTCAGCTTCCATGAAGTACCACAAACACCACATACAAGCAACCCAGTGCCCATTCCATCCAGCAAAGAATTAACCTTTGACCAAGCACTCCCTGGAGAAAACATCTGCATTCATAAAAAGTCTAATCAGGCGAACCCTTAAAGAGCATTTACTGATGAGACCTGACCTTCCAAGTGCACAAGCGAAGAGCTCTCACCTGAGCCCTCCACCTGGGCGGCACAGACAGATGCACTGATAGCTCTGGGATAAGTTTGCAGGTCCATAAGCCAAATCTCTGTTCAGAGCCATGTGAAGGGTTCACAAGAGAGACCCCACACTACAGTCCTGAAGTTTTTCATTTGGCGATAGGAAAATACTTTCGATGTTCAGATACATGAAGCCAAATAGAAGACATCTATTCCCTTTAGGACCCATGGTTTACAAGTGGCCATAGTGCTCCACAGTCTGCCTGTGAGGTTATGGTTTGCAGGAGATTCAACTAGACAGGGCCAAGGTGCAGACTGCTGAGAGCACATTTAGTGGGTGACCAAGAATTTTCCCAAAGCATAGCACATTTCCCTGCCTGGAAAGGTTAATCTCAGGTTTTTGAAATAATAGAAGTTACTTTGAAATACCCAAAAATTCACATAACTCAATACATAGTCTCACCTTTCATATTAGTTTGGTAGGGCGGCCGTTAAAAAGCACCACAGGCAGAGCGGCATACGTGGCAGAACTTCATTATCTTGTAGCTCCAAAGGCTCAAACTCCAAGTCAAGGTGCCATTCGAGACAGTTTCTTCTGAGAGCTGTAAGGGAAAGACCATTCGAAGCCTCTCTCCTTGGCTTGTAGATCACCTGTCTTCTCACTGTGTCACCACATACAAAGGGTGATCGAAACATGTGATGAATGTTTAAACTTTACAAATTTATTACAGTAAAAAACACAGTCATTAATTCCCCTCAAAATGCTTCCTCTCAAATCAAACACACTTGCTCATCATTCTTGCCACTTCCTGAAGCAGTTCTGGAAATCCTTTTGCATGAGGGCTGAGTGCTGTCCAAGGGAAAGGCAGTTTGTTGGAAACATCACAGTGTGTCCTCATCCACCACATTCACCAGATCTGGAATCATAAGACCGCTGGTTTTTTAAAATGAATTCAGGACATCAGGCAGCCACAACAACACAACTAAAGACACTCATGGTAGAGAATTTACAGAACTGTTCAGAAAGTGGCAAGAGCAATAGGATAAGTGCGTTCGAGTGAGGAGGCATATTTTGAGGGGCATTAATGACAATTATCTTTTACTATAATAAAAATTTTTAAATTAAATATTCACTGTATCAATTGTATCTTCCATTCTTCTTTCGGCACACATCTGTGTCCAAGGCTCCTCTTCTTATGAGGACATGAGACAGATTAGAACCTACCCCAATGACCTTATTTTAATTTAACTATCTCTACAAAAGCCCTGTCTCAAATAACGCCTCATTCTGAGGTACTGGAAGTTAGGATTTCAATACGTGAATTGGAGAGAGGGAAACCAGTTCAACCTATAAAACCTTCCTATGGGTGGGTGTTTTAGTTTCAGAAATCACAAAGTCACTTTGTTTCTAGTTTTCTCACAAAAGAATAAAGAGACTAACAACTAGTCAGAGACAGCTATTTCATGCCCATGTTTCTTTACCAACTCTTTTCAGCACTGTAGAGAGAAAGCTCAACTCAGCACCTCGGCAGACTGGTGGTGAGGCCTTGCAGATACAGAACCTCATGCAATGCAGGACAGTGCACACCATGAAAAATCTGCAACAAAAGCTACCCTAATGAGAGTGACAATAACACTAAAGGAGGTCAACTACAAGGCCAGAATTTTAGAACTGGTTTGCAGTTAACAGATGAAAGTAAAACAGTTCTACCTGGAACCTTTAACAACCTAGCAGAAGAAATGTACTCAGGCAAATCTTTTAAGAGTAGAATTTTCTTCATTAAATGTAATGTTGCTAAAAAGACCCTTTAGCGCCATTCAATATTTTTGCTTGTTTTCATCAGTGCTGGAACTGAACCCAGGGCCTTGCACATGTTAGGTGAATAACCTGCCGTTGAGCTACCTCCCAGCCCTCGGTCTGCTTTTCCTGAATCAGATGCTTTGCTTTGCATTATTTTTTGTTACCTAGTTTTGACTGTTGCTTGGAAGATAAAATAACTTTAAAATTGGTAACCTAACATCTACAAAAGAACTAAAAGTTGTATGTTTTCCTTCTAACCTGGCAGCCTTTTCCTTAAATTTCTTTTCTGCACAGACATCTAAAAAACAAACAAACAAACAAACAAACAAACAAAAAATGCATAAGACCACGAGGATGGTGGCACACTTTAGGAGAAGTGATTTCCTTTTAAGGAAAAGAAAGGAAACTTCCTTTTGACAGTGAGCAAAACACATTAATAACACTGAACCAGCAGACTGGGAGAAGGTTAATTTGTAAGACAAAGTTACATCATCTCATTTCCACTTAGAATGACAGAGTAGATGTATGGTCACGGTTCTCCTGAGAAAACACAAAATAGACCACCTTAAACTTAGCAAAAAGTCTAAAACACCATCTGATGCAATGCTGAAACATTTGATGGGGGTCGGGGAAAGCCAGCAGGCTGATACATAGGAAGACACTCAGCCACAAGGATACCCTCCCCAGCCTCTGCTCACAGCCCAGAGGGGAAAAGCAACTTCCTGGGTGCTTTGGGGGACGCTTGGATTATATTCTTGCAAAAGTAGGAAAACGCATTAATTACTGAAACAACATTTCAGTAACTTTACCAAAGCAAAACAAATCAAAAATGGTATGGGAGAGGTTTGAGTTAAGGAATATTTTAATGTTGCGTGGAAAAGATTTCCCTCCTTTAACGCGTGTCAACATTGATCAACGGCTGTTTATTTATTAAAGCATAATTAAAGTGAATGTGAGCTAAAACCTGCCTCTGCAACAAGGTATAGGTTGCCACTGCACACCCAAGTTTGACTCTTTTTTGGAAATGTTAAGGGGAAAAGACGTCTCTGGAAATAAAATATTTAAAACTACAACAACACACGGCAAAAACTCATTCATTGCCTTTGCGTGAGGATCTTCAGGCACCAACAGCCCCTGTCTCTAGACAGAAGATGTCTCCTTCGAACAGCAATGTGCGTGAGCAGAGGAAGGTCCCCCACCTCACTGGGCTTTCCAGAGTCACAGCAAACAGCAGCTCAATTAGATCATTCGGGCTTTAATAAGAAAAGCAGGAGCCGCAGAACGCGACCAAACGTGGAGGCTTTGCAGTCAGGCGCTCTGGGTTGTCGCCGAAATTTCAAGCTGGCCCACAATGACGAAGCCCAAGGGATTCGTTGGCACGGTAGCTAAGAGCACCGCCCGGTCTGTGATTTTTCCAAGCGCTGTGTAGTGTGGCTATCCTGGCTTTGCAGCCAGCCGCTCCCCAACTCGGGAGTCCGCTGCCGGCGGGAGGTCTCCGGCGCTGTCCCGTAAGTGGCCGGTAGATAGCGCACCAAGCCTCCGCCTCGGCCCGGGGAGCCGCTAGGCGTGCAGACCGCCAGGAAGGCTAGGACTTTGATTCATAAAAAACATAAATTCTACTTGATGAACAATAATAAAGGAAATTGACTACGGGGCACCATGGAGATGAATTTTTAAAGCCCCGAAATCAAGTTATTTGAGATTATTTAATTTAATTTACGAAATTTGAATAACTGTGAGATGTAATGGTGCATGGCAGGGCATTTAGATTTTATAGCTCCTAAATGCTTCTCTTTAGGGTGATTGCAGTCAGTTGCATGGTCGCCAGAGAACTCTGTCCCCATCTCCAAGCTATGTAAACAAATTGAGGAGAGAATAATTACACACTGAGAGAAAGGGAGAATCTATGGAGGGCACAGACCGCCCCTGCTACAAAATATCCGCTAATAAACTACCTCGAAAGTACTCAGAGATCGATGTTAAAGACTTTATTAAAATTACCCCAGCAGCAAAGTCCAAAGTAAGGGCTTTCCCAAGGTTTCTTATAGTAGAATCTTCATATCTTAAAATATGTAGGATCTATTACCACGTTTATATTCCTGCCTAAATTTTTTAAGTTGACAAGAGCACATTTCCAACAGCTTCCCAACTGATACATCGGAGCACAGAAAAACCTAGAAACTTTGCCTATCCTTTGATAACAGAAAATACACTTCTGGCAGATGTAAAAAGTTCTTCTGTAAAAACGTATTTTTCCTCTGGGTGGCTCCAGCACACACACATACCCCACATGTTTGCACGAATGGGTGTGTATATTTGCACAAACAGAGGGAATCGCACATATTAATTCAAATATCGATGTGTGTGTATGCATATATGGGTCTCCATGCTGTATGTGTACCACTCTCTTCTATTGTTTTCAACATAACTGATTTTGGCACCAGCTCATTAGCACTTTGGAAGGGCCTTCATTAGCACTGGGATAGTATCCAAAAAGAATCCAGAAAAATCAACACATGGCTGCTCTTGTTCTCACGATAAATGACAGCTTTCCTGGAAAACAACAACAGTCAAGAAGCAAAACAAAAACCCAAAAGCAACAAGAGTAGCAATAACATGAATAAAGGAAGTCAGACATCACTAACTTGGATTTTTTAAAATTTTAATTTATTTATCTTTTCAATTTTTTACAACTGTCTTCTTTGCCACTAAGCCTCCGGGTACTTTCACACCATTAAAAATATAAATAGCAAAAGTACATTAAGAAACCCTAAAAAGATAATCATGCAAGCTTGTGTCTCTTTGTGGACACAAACATACCAGGAATCAGTTCAACATAAGCTGCCCATTACACTATTCCAACCCCCAAATGGTAGGCTGTCCATCAAAATTTCCACCACATGAATCTGCAGTGCTTGAGAACCAGAGTTCAGAGGCGATGTACCTTTTCTGGAAAACAGAATCTCCCTAATTACCTGAAAGTCTCATCATGAAACAATTAGTAAGAACTTGGGTTGTTTAGATGTCATAAGTAGGTGCAGAGAAAGCAGTGAAGTCCAAACTAGTCAAACTCCAGTAATATCCAGTGTGTGTGTAGGGGTGAATATGCCCTCACATTCATGCCTTAATTGGGAGGCTATCCATCACACTCTAAGGAAAAGCAGTAACAAAACCATAGATGACATTAACCCAAGGAGTGAAATCTTTTGCACCTCAGCTGTCAAAAACCAGTGAAAATTGGTGTGTGGCCCTTTAAGGCCAGCCAGTCTGCCCAGGAAACCAGCCATCTCCACTGGGTCTCAAGCAAAGAGAAGTCTTGCACTCTTCATTCCTCTTTCGCCTTCTCTGTCCTCAGTTTCTCAGTTTGGTTTTTCTCAGAATTGTTTAGATTCGAGGATCTTGAAATGTTCCAAGAAAAAGACAAGTGGAACAGAAAAGTAGTGAAATAATTTTTAAAGGGGTAAGGGTCAAGTGCTTTAAAGTGTCAGGTATTCCAGAAGAAGAGGAGGATGCCTGGGACCTGGGCTGGAGCAGTCTTATGGGGAGGGCACTAGGAGAAGAAAGCTGATACAAGTGGGTGGCAAGAGAGACATCTGAAAGAGCCAAGTCTTAAATTGAAGATATCCCCAAGTGTGGCTCCGGAGTAATTCAAAATACAGAAGCAGTGGCTCAGACAGAAAGAAAGCCAAGCATCTCTAAATTCTTTCATTCCTTCCACAAATATCATTAAGTGGCTGTGATGTGACAGGCAACAACACATCGAGCACTAGGCACGCAAAAGTAAACAGCATATTTCTTCTCACTAGTTCTTTATTTAGCAAGTCCGCCATTTTGTGTGACTTCTCAGTCAATACACCAGGTCCTCTAGCTCAGGAGGCAGGGGTGAAAACCTGTGTGAATCTGTGAGCTGAGCAAATACCAGTCTCAGAGTGGAGCATTCCTGAAGCAGCGTGAGCCTGGCCGGTACCTTAAACTCTCTTGGAGTCAGCTGCACGCTAAACGCCCGCTTCCTCTGGAGCTAAGCCTGTGTTCCAAACTGCAGACGAAGTGACTGTTGACAACAGCTCATCCTTAGAAATGGCTCTGCTTCAGCCTGTTGCTGATACTCGTTATGAATAAACTAACACAATCTCATGTCTGACAGAATTGTCTCACTCTCCAGTAAGGGCCAGAAAGTCGGTTGAAAAATTTCCAAAAGAAGGAGAAATTCCAAGCAGCACTAAAGCTACTTCTCAAAAACTTGTTCAATAAGCTTTCTCTCTTTTCGTCTCTCCAAAAATGAAGTTAGAAGCAGACTGGTGTTTGGCAGGGAGACCAATGTCAACACTTTCTGTATTTACTTATTTATTGGTACATTGGCAGGCAGCCACCGTTTATGGTCCTTCATTCCCAAATAAAAGGAGCAGTGGTTCCTGCCAACCACATCTTCAGGCCACCTGACTGGCCTCTCTCTGCTGAAGCCAAGAGAGGAATGGGTCCAGGACATTAATTGTTGGCCACCATGTTTATAATACAGTTAATGTTGCCTGTAATTGAACAGGCCCAAGTTAGGAAAGATAGTGACAGCTCCCTGCAATGGCTTAGCTCTTGTACAAGCAAGGCTCAGAGGGGCAGAATCTGACTGTATCCATACCTAACCACACGGCCCACTGCAGGGAAACTTCTATTGGTGTTCTGAGAACTTGGGGTGGTCTCGGAGAGTTTCACATCCACTTGAATGATGCTATGTTTGAGGAAAATGTCCTTCTGGGGAAAGGTCAAATGAATAGGGATTTGTTTTAATGAAGCAAAAAGAAAACGTGAGGATAGGGACGGGGAACTTACCAGTCTTAAGAATGCTAACAGGAGAATGAGATTTGCTTTATTAAAGGATAGTAAAGAACTAGTCTCACCTTCCAGCAGAGCTTCAGTAAGAGAAATGACAAAATTTTAGAACCGATAGGTCCTTAGGGATTATTGACTCTGTCCTCTTCATTTGACCAATGTTGACTTTATTTTCCAGGAAAGATTCTGCACTAGAAGTTGCTTCCCTACATGTAAATGGAGTATTAGAGCCTCACAATTGGCAGACAGCAACAATGGAAGGATTTTTTTTTCTTTTTCCTGAGACAGGGTCTCACTATGTAGTTCAAGCTGGCCTTGAAATCTATGTAGCCCAGGCTGTCCTCAAAATTGCAACAGATCCCCCTGCCTCAGCCTCCCAACTCCTGAGATTTCATGTGTACACCACTATGCCTGGTTCAGAAGGATTCATTTATACATTATTAGAGCTGGGAATGGTGGTACATGCCTGTAATCCCAGCACTCTGGAGGCTGATGCAGGAGGATCTCTGTGACTTCAAAACTAGTCTGGACTACAGAGTGAGACCCTGTCTCAAAAAACCAAAAAACCAAACAAACACTAGAAGCACACACATGTCACCAAAAGGACTCATACTTGAGGTTAAATTGAAGACTGAGGAGGGCAAGTTTGCTCCAGCAAGAGCACAGCACACACCATATCAGTATCCCAGTGGCTTCAAAGGTGTGTTCGTCCTCTGGGCACACTCAGTGGTGTGGGTGGGCTACCGTGTGGTCCACCCCAGGCATCACATTTTATGAGCTGCACATTCATTGGTCAAAAAGAAAATTATATTATGATGTATAATTATTTTGAGCTATATTTGATGTTAAGCTAAGTTTTCCTGTGCGAATCTGAACACAGCACATGACTGTTTATGCCCGAATTGTATTGAGCGGTCTCCATACAGTCTCCAGCGATGCATGAAAGGACCACCCCCGCGGCACAGGCTCTAGCTATGCCACTGGGCAGACTGCTTATCCGTGCATTAGAAAGCCAACCTACTTTCAGAAGAGGGCATGCGCAAGCTCGCCAGAGCCCGGCATAGCAGAGTGTAGTGGTAGTAGGCGCTAGAACAGGCCCAGTCAGGAAATGCGGAGAGCCTTCGAGAGAAGCACCTCCGATCACAGCTTCCTTGGCTGTCCATGCTCACAGGCGATTTCACGGGAAGCAGATTGTGGACACACCGTGCAAGTCACGGAAGCTCAGTTGGCCACCACCACGGCTGCAGCATGAAATTTCCCATTTGTTCCACAACCTCCGAATTCAGAGCGAAATTGCCATCAGCTGTGCTTGAAACTGACTTTCTTTCCCCTTTGCAAGTGAAAACCAAGGCCATCTCAGATAATAATGTGGGTGGGAGAAAATTAAGAGGACTTCTTTTCCACCGAGTTAGTCAGGGTTGACCATAGTCAAAGTCAATCAAACCACCGGTGGAAATGCCACCTGATCTCATGTCTGATCCATGCAGCCAAGTGGAGAGAAGGGTGAGGCCAGACTGGCAGTTCAGAAAAAAAATTCAATTAAGATATAACTATGAACATAGGAGAAGGGTGACTTGAAGATTTCAGCAATTTATACATAGATCAGTGTTCTCAAAATAGGTAAGTAAGCCAGACTGAGTGGTGTACCCCTGTGATCCCACATTCAGGATAGCTGAGATAGGATTATAAATTGAAGCTCTACCAGGACAACTTAGCAAGACCTGGTTCAAAAGAAAAGAGTTTAAAACTCCAAAGAACTGGGGGTGTAGATCATGAAGAAGGCCCTGGTGGACTAATTCCCCAGTACCGGAAAAAAAAAAAAGACAAAGAAAAAGAAAAAGAAAAAATAAGAGTATATTTTCAGTTCCTGAAATACTACACTCTTTTCACACTTTGCATCTTTACGCACACCATTCCCTCTACCATCTGCAACCCATCTTCCTTCCATTTCTACTGGGTCAACTCCTACCCATCCTTCAAAACCTAAAATAAATATTATCTTTCCAGTGAAATCTCAAAGTATCTCCAAAACACAATTTGTTACTCTCCTTGTAATTCCAGCTATAAAACATCAGATATTATATGGATATATTTAATGCACATCACAGTAAAGTGTAAGAAACAGTAAAGAGGAGAGAAAATAACATGAGCTTTGGGGTCAGAGAAAAGAGACTCCACATCCCAATTCCTCCACTTACAAATTTTGTGTCCTTGGGCAAATTTTCAGTCTTCTTGGTCCTTCGTAAAATTCTATTCATAAAATAAGAATGAAAACGCCTACCGTATGTATTTACTTACTTATTTTGGAGTAGTGGTGATCCACCCCCAGAGCCTCATACATGCTGGCCAAGCACTCTACCATTAAGCTGCAGCCCCAGCCCAATGCCTACTTTTAGAACATTATTGTGGTGATGACATGACACTGGCAAGCAAGCCCCAGCACGGCACTTTATGTCAACCAGTGCTAAATCAGTTGGTTCCCTCTCCTTTCTTTTGCATCTTCCTTTGCCTTTCAAAATCTTTGTGTCCTCACCATGAAGTAAAAACCCCTGAACACAAAGGGACTTAATTCAGAGGCTCCTTGACTTGCAGTGGGTTTCTATCCCAGTAAGCTCATTGTGCGTGGGAAACACTGTAAGATGAAAATGTATTTAATCCTCCTTGCCTGCCACACATATGACGACTTCTCATGGTTCTGTGGCCAATAGGAAGCCACACCTTGCCTTTGCCCAGGCTCACAGGAGAGTCACAGATGGCTCATGATTAATCTGGGAAAAGGTCAAAATTCAAAATTCCAAGGACAGTTTCTACCGAACGCATATGGCTTTTGCGCTATTGTAAAGTGAGAAGGTCGGTCTACTGTAAATCAAGGACCATCTATGCAGTCATGTAATGAATGTGGGAGCTATGGACAAGGGTCAGTTTTTAATTCATAAAATGTCAGCCCTAGAAAGGGCCCTAAAGCAAAGGCATTTGACCAAATGGTAAAAAAGAGGAAGTTCAGAGATAGCAAATAGCAGGTTCCAAACCCAGCCATACCCTCCATCCTGCAGGCCGAGTTTCTCCCACCATCCCCCCCTGCCTGCCCACATTCACCTGCTTCTCAGGACGGCAGACTGGGCCTGCACGGGCCTCCCTGAGGTTGTCTGCCCACTGGCCTCTTGGTCCCTGGAGCTAGAGACCAGCACTAGTCTTTGTGGCTGCTTCAAAAGGAATCCCAGCTGGATGTGGTAGTGCATGCTTACAGTCACAGTGGGAGGCTGAAACAGGAGGATCACAAGTTCCAGGCCAGCCTGGGCAACTTAGAGACTCCCTGAGACACTGTTTCAAAATTTAAAAAAAGAGAGAGAGAGAGAAAGGCAATACAGCTCAATGCAAAGGTCCTGAGTTCAATTCCCAGTACTGCAAAAAGAATGCCATCCAGTTATTAGTGGTTAAGGGCAGTTTCTCATCATCTACACTAACACAGCTTCACTCAAATTGCAAATGATAGATGATTAACAGGCACGAGAAAACATGTTGTGCTACATTCAGAAAGGATGCAAATGACAAAACATGTTGCCTTCTGGACAGGCAGGGAAATGGCGTTCAGCAGAACACGCTCGGCGTCTTGCTCCTCCGTGTCTGGCTAGACAGCTTGATAGCGTTTCGCAGCGCTGTGCCGAGGCACCCAGGCACACCGGAACTCTCACAAAACTGCCTTTCCCTCTGCTAATGGCAACCGAATCAGAAACACATGGATTTAATTTCCTTCAAAATACCCACGGGTATAAAAATCAATGCAGGAAAGTCATTTGGCTAACTCTATTTGGGGCTTTTCTAAGCCCAAAAATAGTGAGAAATTGTTGGAAATGGCTGCTGAGTTCCAAATCCCACCAGGTCCAGTGCTCCCCCAGCGCAGCCCGGGCCTAATGTGATGTGAAGCCCCGGCTGTCTTTTTGGAGCAAAGCAGGTGCTTGCTGTGTGGTACCTTCCCGGCTGCCATCTCTACAGATTTCCTGCTTTGTGCTATTAGTTCATTTGCTCAGCGTCTCCCACCACAGTGCCGTCAGGGAGATCTCAATTTGGCAGCAGATCGGGATCCCTGCCTGAAAGTTGATAGAGGTTGAGCTATTTGCAGAAGTAATGCTTTCCAGACGTACTAAACAGTCCCCCCTTTCCAGATGGAGTGGCATTAGTGTTGCTTCCAGCCATTTCCTCGCCTTCTGGTACACTTGTCAGTTCTCCCATACGCACCACAAGCCTTCCGTGTTCTGGGGAATCTCAGAAAACTGCTCAGACCCTCAGCTTCTCACCACTTGCATGCAAAACTGTGCACGCATATGCACATTTACACAGACTCCACTCTTATGTATGCACATCCAGTTTTCTCTCCCCACCTCCTGGGAGTCAACTTAGATTTTATGAGAGAGCTAATCACCGAAAGTGATAGTTTAGCAGCTCAGGGAATTAGACAGGCATGATTACATGGGCCGTGGAAAAAGTGCCTTGGCGTTGGTTATTTCTGCCATTAGTAGTCATCAATGACATTGCTATTCTTGTTGCCTGTTGGTAGCCTCTAGTTTTAATGTCAGAGGGAGACTTTGCTAAAGAGTCTGCTTCCTGGCCCGAGGTAAACCTCAAGAGCACCAGCTTGTTCTGGTCCTGCTGTGATGTGAATGTGTCCTCTAAAACTTGGGTTGACATTTACTTGCCATTGTAACTGTCGGGAGGTGGAACCTTTCAGAGGTAACTCAGTTGTGAGATCTCTGCCTTTATCAGTAGATTAGTGCTTTATCCTGAAAGCGGGTCGGTTTTTATGGGAGTGGGAAAATGGGTGAGCTCAGTTCCCATGCCTTTTCTGTCTTGCATGCTCCCTTGCTCTGCTGCTTTCCACCATGACATAGCATAGCAGGCAAGCCCTCACCAGATGCCCTCACCCTGCTTTTGAACTTCCCAGTTACCCAAACTATGACGCAACTAACTTTTCTGTTTATTAATTACTCAGTCTCACATGTTATGTTATAGCAACCGAAAACAGACAAAGGCAGGCCAAAATGTGAAACCATTTGAATTAGGGGACCCCAAAACATCCTATCCATATGCTGTTTCCTTATTGGGAAATTGTCTAGCTCTCCACATTTTAATTTTGGATAATTTAATCATGAATAGTCCATGCAGCAAGGTACTTAACCAGTTCATGAGGTTCCCCTCAGTTCTGCAATCTAGTGCCCCCAAGAGCCCTGATGCTACTGCCCCATACTCAGGCTGTCAGTCTCAGCAATCAGATGGAGCATTGGCCACATGAGTCCAAGGTCGGTATCCAGGTTGAAAGCTGTCACATTTTTTCTACCAGTAAGTGTCTCCTTTGTTTACACTTGGTTTTCTTTTCTAATTTTCTTCTGATGCTGAACTTCCCATTTTGAAAAAGAGAAGGTAAAAGAAAATATATGCATGTCAATTTCGCCGTTCTAGTACACTCATGTGGCAACTTGGCTCATTTGGCCCCTGAGTGTGTTTAAGATTGAAAGACTCTTCTAAAAAATCTCACATCTGTCCTATTTCTGCTTTCACAGAGGAAAGAACTTCCTGCCTCAAAGTGAGTGAGAGAGTTAAGAGGATTAGCTTCTGAGAGAGCCTGACATTGCTATCTCTGAATACCCCCATGGACTGTGAATATTAAACTAAGCGACTGATTGCAATACTTGAACGAACTCAAAACAAGATGAAAAAGAATACCCATTTAACAAATGTGAACCTCTGGCTATGACTGATACTAGTACATTCTTCTTTAACTCAACTCTTGAATTATCATTTGGAATCAGTATATCCTCTGTGACCTAAGACAAGTTACTTGTCTTCTCTGTGTCTCAGATTCCTCACTTGCAAAGTGAGGCTAACACTAATACATACCTCATAGGTTTGATGTAAGGAGTAAATGTGATAATGCGCATGAAGTACCTAGTGTAAGCCTGGGGTGTAGTAAGTAGTCTCTACGTATAGGCTCATAACCAAAGCACACATTTTCTTTTACCTCCAGAAAACCTTATTTTTCATTTTAAAAATCAAAAAGACCTCAGTTCTCAATCCAGCTATTGCCACTAGCAGATTTGGTATTTAGGATACACAAGGATCACTGTGGTCACTGGCTTTCTTGACCTTGCCATTTGAGTGAGTCACTGACAGACCCACACTGATGAGCTACATCTGGAGAGCCATACCTTGGCCATATTAAGTGGAGACTTCACAGACTCAAGCCTGTTTCTTGATCTCCACATCTGCTGATCTTGCTGGAATAACAAGGAGAGGATCATTTTGCAATTGTAGTGGCCAAATGTGGTATATCCTTTCAAGCAAAAAATCAGTGGCCTTAGTAATCAAATAAGTGCTTTACTGGATCAGCAGTGCTTCTTTCCACCTTGACCAAGCCCTCATATATCTTAACTCTTATCTAGAGCCTTATAATTTTGCCATGTGCTTCTTAGACACCCCCAATTTTTTTCATCATATGAAGTATACTAAAAACAACAAACGTCTTATCGCAAGTTATAGCAATTTCTTTAAACATTCAAAACGCACTCTGCTGCTCAATTGATATGTACTGTGAGTACCAATCAACTGTTCCATGTTCATTTTCTTAATACCCACCCTCTTTAATTCCCGAAAGTTCCAAAGAGCAAAACATTACCCTCCTTAAATCTTTCTGCTTTGGCTATTGATAAAAGGAAATGAAACGTATTAGTCACCACCCATCAACTCGGGCTTCTGATTACATCGTGAACCATACTCATTAAAGCAGGTATGGGGTTCAAAGCAGGAAGGAGGGGTTTCCATTTAGCCCATGATAGGAGTAACAAGTTGATCAGCATGACATACCAGCTCCACGAGGGAGAATACCTTAAACAATTCCATCAACATTGATTTACTTTAACCAGGTGATATTTTAATGAGCCAACCTCCAATGCTCCCTGGATGACACGACTTCTCAAACTAAGAGAGCATGCCACCTTTACAAGGAAAAAAAAAAAAACACTAAAAAAGCCAGAGCGTTGACACTTGCAGATGAGTCTAATTCCCTTTGTCCTGTGGCTATGTGCTGCGTTGGGAGAGCTCCAAGTGCATCGAGCTGATTTTTGCTGTCATCAGAACTGACCCCCAGTCTCCCAGGAGGCCTGCAGCCTGTCTGCTGCAATGACAGGGAAAGGAGCCAGGCTTCAGCTTGGGGCCCTCAGATGTTCAGCACAACAGGCCGTGTCCAACCCCAACGGGGGCAGCTGGATCACATGAATTTTTGAAAGTAAAACAACTGATTTGGGCTGGAGGGAGGGAAGGGGGATATATTCTTACTTTTTCCCCCTATGAAATCCCCATGGAGGAAATGCACAGACCAGCGTGTTGATTTTGGCATCGGCACACACAGTGCCTCTGTTCTAGAGATGAGCTGACGCGTGCAGATGTGCAGATCAGCCATTTCCAAAGGTTAATTAAATATTACCATTGTTTTCCAAGCTATTAATGTCTGTTCTTTTATTTCTTCATGCAAAAGGCTTCGCCCCACTCAAAACTCAGGGTTTGAATTTGCTTCCTAGTCCTTGCCCCTTTTAAAACCCCCAAAGAGAATGACCAAGCGGTCCAGAGAGAGACAGGGCTTGAGAGAAAACTGACACAGAGGCTCCCAGGCTGAAGGGAAAGCGCAGCTCAGAGCTGGGGAAGGAGGAACTGCAGCCAGCGTTGTCTGAGGTGGAGCCCCTGAAATGCCTTCTCAGCTCCAGCTGGGGAACAGAATCCCGGTCATTCAAAGAAGGTTCTATCAGCAGGCTAGAAAGGAGCGCCCTGCTCTCCCTACCTTTCCCTATGGATGACATAACTGACAGTGTTGGAGCTGAGGAAGAGGGCCAGTGGCAGCCTACAGTGGTTCTGCAGAAAGGTAGGGATACAGGTTGACTGAAAGGCCAGGGAGAGTGGAGGCAAGAACATATCTTACTTTGCAATGTCTCTCTGTTCCCTGCCACTTCCAAATGACACCATCCCCTTCCCGCCTGTGATATCCTGAGGTGCATAGGACGATGGCCTCCCTGCATATGAGAGAAGGAATCCAAGATGGACGACAAGGGATAATAAGACAGAGGTCAGGGAGAGGACAAGGTTCCCTCTGGCAGGAAGTGCCACCCTCTGTGATTGCAGTTTACAAGAATCCTAAGCCACATGAGCACAGCAGTCTGCAGGAAATCTCTGCACACAGCCCATCTTCTAGGGCAAGCAGGACATGTTTTGTTTGCAAAGTAACAGTGCCTGCCTAGATGGGGGGAGGAAGCTGCAAAACTGTAGTGAACAGAGAACAAAGGAGCAGAATAAAGACAGGTGATGATGGAGTGCCACAGGTGGGCTGGAGCTGGCACAGATGGGAAGGGAGTGCAGCACCAAGTCTGGTCATGGATGAAGCCGGAAGAGTACTCATGCAGCGCTGCGTGGGACACCTCCCAAGCTCCTGCATGTATCACGCTCTCTGAAATGCCCTCCTCTGAGCGCCAAGTGGCAACACAATGTGGCATCCACAGATGTGGACTCTGCAGTCAGAAGATCTGCATTCAAAGCCCATCTCTGGCTAAATCTCCCTAATATGTCTTATTTCCTAATATTTTCACTTTTCGTCTGCAAAA
>RJWT010008913.1:0-25704 GCA_004365215.1 Cuniculus paca | reverse complement strand
ATCAATATAGAAAAAAAAAGAATGCATGAAATGGATTCAAACAGATATCAAGAAAGTTAAAAATTCCACTGAAGGCTGGCAAAACCACTTGAACAAAACTGAAGATCGACTTTCAGGCCTTGAAGAAAAGATTGTGGCTAGTGATTGTGACAGGAAATGTCTCTTAAAAACAACAAGGGATCAAGAAATAACAATTTGAGCCAGCTCAGGAAAAAGTTCAAGACTCAGTAACCAACCCTTTACTCTCAGATTTTTTGTTTTTGTCTTTTTTTCTTTCCCTTTCACTCCTTCTTCATTTTCCTTTTCTTTCTCTCTTTTCACTATTTTTCTTTTCGTCTCTCTTTTCTAAATGACTGGGGAGAACTCCAGCCACAAAAAAACTAGTTTCATCCTCTAAACCAAGAGAACAAATTCAGATAGTCCCTTGTATACTCTTTCCTCTTCCTTTCCTACCCCTTTCTTTAGTTTCCCAAACCTTGTGCAATCATTCTTTGTCCTCTTGCTGTGCTTCTATTTCCATTCCAATTACCTTTCATTCACACAATATCCTCCCTAAATCTCCCCAACAAAGGGTAAAACCACTCTACCAAGGGGAAACATTTTGCATACAAACTCCTAATTGCTGATTGGTTCTGTTATATAACTATAGACTTTGCTCTTTTGGTCTAAAGCACAAAATCAATAGTTACCACAGTTTTCCAGTTTCCAAATTGTTCTTGATGCTATAGTTACAGCTAATTTTAATACTTCAGCTAGGATATCACATCTGTTGTAGTTAGATGTTCTACCCTCATTAACAATACTGAGAATATCTGGGTAATAACCTCACCACAGCTCTATACAAAAGGACCGCTGACTGAACTAAACCGATACCCACTCTCAGTAAATTGGGAAGATAGGATCTTGGGACAGACACAAACCAAGAATCTCCCCCATACAGAAGACATCCCTGAAGAACAGACTTTTCCTAGAGAGGTACTAATAATATAGCTACCTACTATAAAAACTCAGAAGGATCATCACAGAACACAAAGTAAGAAGTTTTCTTCAAATATAAAATGACAAGATGAAAAAACAAAATGCAATCTCAGACCAAGAACACCCAGAACAAGTCCAGGAGACACTGACATAGAATAAATTGGAAGACACATACCTGAAATTCCTGAAATGACAGGAACTGAAGTAAAGAAAGAAATCCATGAGGTTACAGAGGAAATCAAATCACAAATAATCTCTCAGGTAAAAGAAGAAATGTCAATATTTATAAAGGAACTGGTCAGCAAACTAGAGTACAGATAGGTAAAGAAATAGGTGATGATAAGAAGAAGGAAACCATGAAGGATCAATATAAGAAATACAATGCATCAAATGGATATAAGCAGATAACCAGTAAATTAAAAATTCTATTGTAAGCTGGCAAAACTGCTTGAACAAACCTGAAGACATGAAAGAAAAGCTCTCTTGAAAAAAACCAAAACATCAGGAAACAACAACTCAACAGCTGTAAGACGATGCAAAGAAAAATAATATAAGTTTAATAGATGTCCATGAAAAAGCAGGAGTCAACGGAAGTGACATAAAAAACTATTTTTAAATAATAGCAGAAAATTTCTCAAGCATGGGAAAAGAACCTGACATATAGATAAGTGAGGGATCCAGGACTGCACTTAGTCATAACCAAAATAAATCTACACCAAGACATACAATAATCAAGATCTGAGAAAATCAGCACAAGAACAAAATAATAAAAGTTATTAGGGAAAAGAATCAGATTGTCCATAAAGTAAAGACTATCAGAATCATGGCAGACTTCTCAACACAAACCCTCAAGTGTAGAAAAGCTTGGAGTGAAGTATTTCAAGTCCTGAAAGAAAACAACTTCCAACCCAGGTTGATGTACCCTGAAAAACTGTCCTTCATAATTAATGGAGAAATTAGGTACTTCCATGACAAAGAATTGCTGAAGAAATTCATGACCACCAAACCAGCACTACAAAGGGTAAAGAAAGATATTCTAGACAGAGACAAAAATGATCACAATTCAAAGAACAACAACAGAAAGAAACCATCAAGGAAGGCAAGCAATTAAACAGAGGTACAAAGCAGAGAACCAACAGCTGGAAAATAACATGACAAAGATAAAACAATGCATATCAGTTATAACCATCAAAAATGTAAAGGGCCTCAACTCACCAATCAAAAGAAACAGACCGGCAGCATGGATCAAGAAACAAGATCCAACAATATCCTGTATAAAAGAAACACATATAACTCAAAAAGAAGTTCATAGACTAAAAGTCAAAGGATGGAAAGCAATACTCCATGCAACAGGACCCCCCCACCAAAAAAAGTAGGAGTAGCTATTCTGTTTGCAGACAATGTGAACATCAAACCAAGAATGATCAAAGAAGATAAAGAAGGTTATTACATACTTGTTAGGGGAAAAATTCAAGAGGAAGAGATAACGACCATAAATATATATGCACCAAATACTGAAACACCCAACTATATAATACAAATATTAATAGACATGAAAAATCAAACAAGCAATAACACAATTGTAATGGGCAATTTCAATACCCTATTGTCACAAAGTGACAGATGACCTAGACAAAAAATCAGCAAAGAAATAACAGAACTGAACCAAATCTGTGAACAAATGGACTTAGTAGATGTTTACAGAGTATTCCACCCAACAACACCAGAAAACAAACTCTTCTCAGCTGCAATACAACATTCTCTAAAACAGAACATATATTGGCCCATAAAAATGCTTAAGTAAGTGCAAAATAATTGAAAGAATTTCATACATATTATCTGACCATAGTGCAATAAAATTGAAAATTAATGACAAAATAAAGCACAAAAGCTGTATAAACACATGGAAATTAAGTAATACCCTCTTAAACAACCAGTGGATCATGGATTAAAGAAGAAATTAAACAATATCTTCAATCAAATGCAATACAAATACAAGTTACCAGAACCTGTGAGATGCAATGAAAGCAGTCCTGAGACGGAAATTTACAGTGGTGAATTCTCACATCAGGAAAACAGAACAAGCACAAATAAACAACCTAATGCTGCATCTCGAGTTTGTAGAAAAAGAAGAGTAAGCCAAGCCCAAAACTCAGGCAAGCGAGGAAATTATAAAGATCAGAGCAGAAATTAATACAATTGAGACTAAGAAAACAACACAAAGAATTAATGAATCGAAGGGTTAGTTATTTGAAAGAATAAATAAAACTGATAAATCCAAAGCCAACTTTATCAAACACAGGAAACAAAAAAAATTCATGCAATAAGGAAAAAAAAGGGTGAAGTCACTAGAGATCCTATGGAAATTCAGAGGATCATCAATGCCTACTTCGAAAATCTTTACTCACATAGGATGGAAAACACAGAAGAAAGGGACAGCTTCCTAGAAATGTCTGAATAATGAAAGTTGAATAAAAAAAACATAAAAATTCTGAATACCCCAATATCAGTTAATGAAATTGAAAATGTAACTAAAAATTTACCAAAAAAGAAAAGCCCAGGTCCTGATGGATTCACTGCTGAAGTCTACAAGAAATTTAGAGAACATTTAATGCCAACACTCCTCAAACTCATTAATGAAACTGAAAGGGAAACAGTACTCACTAAGTCATTCTTGGAGGCAAGTATTACTCTGATACAAAAACCAGAGACAGACCCAACCAAAAAAAGAGAACTACAGGCTAATCTCCCTAATGAACATAGATGTAAAAATCCTCAATAAAGTGCTAGCAAACAGAATGCAGCAAATCATCAAGAAGACTATACACCAAGATCAAGTGGGATACATCCCAGGAACTCAGAGATGGTTCAACATACACAAATCAATGAACTTAAAACACCAAATCAACAGTGTCAAAGACAAAAATCAAATAATCATCTCAAAAGATGCAGAAAAAGCTTTTGATAAAGTCCAACACTCATGCATCATAAAAACCCTAGAGAAAATTGGAACAGACGGTCTTTACCTCAATCTCATAAAAGCCATCTATAACAAATCAACAGCCAGTGTCATACCAAATGGTCAAAAACTAAAAGCTTTCATTCTAAATTCAAGAACAAGACAAGGATGTCTACTATCACAACTCCTATTTAATATAGTCCTGGAAATATTAGCCAGAGCAATTACAAGACAGACAAATGAAAGGAATAAGGATAGGAAAGGTAGAAGTTAAACTATCATTACTCACAGATGACATGATACTCTACATAGAAGACCCCAAAAACTCCACCAGAAGTCTACTAGATTTAATAAGCAAATTCAGCAACATAGTGTGGATACAAAGTCCACACTCAAAAATCAGTAGCATTCCTGTACAAAAACAACAAACTCACTGAGAGAGAAATCAGGGAAACAATTTCCTAATAGCATTGGAAAAATGAAATACTTAGGAATCAATCTAACAAAGGAAGTAAAAGATCTATACATTGCAAATTACGGTACTCTGTAAAAGGAGATTGAAAAGGATATCAGAAAATGGAAAGATATCCCTTGCTCATGGATAGGAAGAATCAACATTGTGAAAATGCCCATACTCCCAAAACTGTTATATAGATTTAATGCAATTCCAATCAAAATACCATTAGCATACCACACAGATCTAGAGAAAACATTCTTAAAATTCATTTGGAAACAGAATAGACCTAGAATAGCAAAAGCAATTCTGAGCCACAAGGGCAAGGCAGGAGGCATCACAACCCCTGATTTGAAATTATACTACAAAGCTACTGTAATAAAATCAGCATGGTATTGGGGGAAGAAAAATCTGAGGATCAATGGAATGAAAGATGCAGACACAACTACAAACATGTTCAGTCACCTTTTGTTAGACAAAGCGGCCAAGTACGTTCACTGGAAGAAAGACAGCCTCTTTAATAAATGGCACTGGAAAAATTGGCTCTCTACATGTGGAAGACTAAAACTAGACCCATGTCTATCACCATTCACTAAGCTAAAGTCAAAATGGACCAATGATCTAAATATTAAAACAGAAACAATAAATCTAATGGAAGAGAAAGTAGGTAGAAATCTTGAAGACATAGGTATAGGCAGAGAATTCATTAAACAAAACCCAAACCACACAGGAAATACTTCAAAGAATCAACAACTGGGACCTCATCTTATTAAAAAGCTTTGCACATCAAAAGAAATCACCAACAGAGTGAAAAGATAACCCACAAATTGGGAAAAAATTTAGGTATTGTCCCTCAGACAAAGGACTTCTATCTAGGGCACATAAAGAACTGAAAGGAAAAAAAAAACAGACCCCCCCAAACCCAAAGACCCAATCCAAAAATGGGCCTCTGAAAGGAAGACACACTTCTCAGATGAAGAAATACAAATAGCAAATAAATATACATAAAAAATGTTCAACATCATTGGTCATTTGAGAGATTAAAACACAGAGATTCCATCTCACTCCAGAAAGAATGGCTCTCATCAAGAAATCAATCAGCAACAAATGCTGGAGGGGCTTTGAGGAAAAAGGAACCCTTCTCCAATGTTGGTGGGAGTGCAGACTGGTACAACCACTGTGGAAATCAGTATGGAAATTCCTTTAAAAGCTAGGATTAGAGGTCCCATTCGACCCAGCTATTCTCCTTCTGGGCATCTTCCATGAAGAATTAAAAAATCATACCACAGCAATACATGTGCATCCATGTTTATAGCAGCACAATTTGTAATAGCTAAATCTTGGAAACCATCCAAAAGCTCACGAACCAAGAAATAGATACAAAAAAAATGTGGTATTTGTATACCGTGTAGTACTACTCAGCCATAAAGAAGGATAAACTCGAGACTTTTATAGGTAAATGGATGAAATTTGAGATCATACTCATTAGCGTAATAAATCAGACTCACATGTGTAAACATCATATGGTTTCCCTGGTTTGAGAAACTGAAAAAATAAATAAGGTCTAAAATGTATAACAGATTGTGAAATGCAAAGAAACTGTCAAAAAAGAAAAAGCAACTAGGATGTGGCAAAGGGGAGAGGAAGGAAGGGAAAAGAGAAAAAATGCAAGTTAGTTATATTATTAGTGTCTCTTAGTTCATAGAAAAAGAAGGTTTGCGCTAATATTGATTAGAGAATTTTTTATTCTCATATTTTATACTCTGAGTAACTACTTTGAAGATAATAATATGCAATGTATTAACTATTGTTATTCTCGTATCATCTTGTTATAAAATTCTGTTTTATCTTTTTTTCCATAAAATAAAAAAACAAATTTCCTATGCATGAGTTCACTTGATACCTTAAGCATGCAAAAATATAAAAAGATGTAACCACTGTCCCTAGAAGATCAGTAAATACACATATTTACCTTCATTTTAGACCTGATAAAGCTGCTGCAGAAAGTAGTGAGTGAGGGCCTGGCCTTCCAGCCCTGTGCCTCTCTCTCCAGTCTGCTGTCTTTTTTGCTTCTCTTGGCTTCCTCTACTCTTAGCAGCCTAGGGCTAAGCTAAGGCTGAAAGGGGCTTAATGATTCTTTTCAGAGGCAACAGAGACAAAGAAAATATTGCACAAGGGAATTAAATGTTTCAGGTTTTGTTGCACACTGGGCAGAGAATAAGAGACATAATCGTTCTGAAATACTGAGATCACTGCTTCCCATCTCTGTCTTTGTCAACAGTCAGCAAAAGATGAGACCAAAAAAAGAATAAAAACGTAAGCCATATACATATTTGACCTTATACATTGCCTTTCAGCCAGCAGTAGAGAAAATCAAGGTCCCTGCAAAGTAGAGAGGGGGATCCTGCAGGAAAAGACCACAGGCATTTTGCCAAGTGTACTCTGCATTTTCTCAATTTTGCTATTTTCCACACAAGACAAACATTTCATTATTTACCAGAGCTGTCCTCTTTCCACCTCAGGAGGAAACCAGAAAATGAGGGAAAGCAGAGTGACTTTTTAAAACATTTTGAATTTCATTTCTTAGTTTTGAGAGTGATTTAAAAGAACAAACATTATCACAAAGGAGGGGAAGAGAGAGAGATTCCCACAGTCATTTATTTTTTCCTTCAGAACTGTGAGGCTCTTAACTTTTCCAGTCCTACAGGGCTCTGAAAAGTACTTTCAGAACACAGTTCCGACATTTCTTTTCAGGCAGTTCTTAAGAATGTTGGAATGTGAACAACAACAAGAAAAGTTGTTCCCCGCCAGTCTTCCCCCTCTCTGTGTTTGGCCAGGAAGCATTGCTGATGTTGCAGAATAAATACCAGTAACGCCACGAGAAACTTGAAAAAGAAATTTTTTTTTTAGACTGACAAAGTACACGTTATGCAAGAATTAACTGAATGCGCTTCTTCGTGCAGAGAGAAACAGCAAAACAGTCACAGGATAAAATACGACTCGAACACACTGGGCATTTTAATGACAGAAAATAGGACATCTGTACTGTACTTTTTGTAACAACTGCATTGAACTAGTTCTCAGTGTATGACTTTAGCAAATCAGATAAAAGATATAGACTGATTTCTTACTCCCTATTGCCATTAGAGACTGCACCAACGCTGCTTTTTAAGAAAACATCAAGGTGAAATACAGACACCTCTCTCTGCTTCAGGTGTCATTGCAAAGGCCACTGCCCATCACAAAACTGCCTGGCACATCCCTGTGGAAGGACAGTGAGCACTACCAGCTCTGCCAATCTTGGATCCAGGAGTCCAGCTGTTACTAACCCAAAGCTCAGAACACTAAGCCACCTCTTATGTCCAGGCAAGAGTGAGAAACCAGGCCAGCCTCACTCTAAACACAAAAATGCACAATGGTAAGGACAGACGACCCAGAAGGGGCTGCCAGGATGCTGAAGGAGGAAGAACAGCTACAGTCAGTGAAGACTTAGGACTAAGAAAATATAATGAAAAGCTACATGGAGCAGGATCCTCTTTTGGGTTTTCAGAGCCCAGCATGAAGCTGTGTTATGGTTCAGATCTAAAATATCCTGCAAAGTCTCATGGGACACTAGATGGTGGGACGCCAGACCCACACTTCGCTCATCTATGGATTTATGGATGAGTTCAGGAGCCGAATGTGCTATTCAGAGGTGGAGCCTGGTTGGAGGTGGTCGCTGGGGCATGACGTGGAAGGGCAGATTCCTGTCTCCGTTCTTCCCTTCTTTCTCCACGCTCTCCACTTTGTGGCTGCCATGAAGTGAGTGGCTTCTTCCTCCAGGTCATTCTGCCATGTTGTTTTTTTTGCCTTGGCCCAGTTAACCTTGGCTGAATGGATCAGAAACTGTGAGCCAAGTAAAACTCTCTTTCTTTAAAAGGAAAGTGTCAAATATTTTGTCTCAGAGACAGAAAAATGACTAAAACAGGAGGTGCTGGCTGCAGGAGGCTGGCTGCTTCACAGAGGGAAGGAGCTGACCAGGAGGCATCACTCGCCGCTACCACTCACCTGCTTGCCCTCAGCTTTGATCCTATGACTGAAAAAAAAACTAACCATTGCACTCCCAAATTAGACACTGTCCCAAGAATTGAGTCATTCCACTACAAGATTGAATTCGGTAATCTCAGAAAGAGATGCAAGAAAATCAATTTCCTGATAAAGAAAAAATATCTCATCAAGATCTCTCTTGGGAGACAGACTGCAGGGCCAGTCGAAGTCTGAGTGCAGAGGAAACAAAGACAGCAGAGCAGCCTGAAATGAATAGCAAATATTTGAACTGGTACAGCCATTCACTCAAAAAAGCAAGGTTTACAGGAAAGGACTATCGAAAATGATGATAAATATTTTCTCCATTTAAGTCACCATTCATCCTGTCGAGAGAAGCCAGACCCACGCTCTACTCACCAGTCTTCATGCAGCTACACAACAAGCACTGCTATTTGGCGCCCAAAGGTACAGGACTGATGTGCATGTGAACCTCTCTCATGTCTGTCTGTGTTTCTCCTGCATGGAAATACCACACCTCCCAGCTTGCTGTGTGTGTGCCCACAGATCAGATCTCAGGGCCCAGCTCATCAAATTCATGGTTCACACACTTTCTTGAAGATTCCAAGTACAATCATTGTTTGGAAAACTCATCTGCTTAAAATAAAAAAAAATAAATAAAGCATTGCCAGGAATTGCTTAAAGGAAAACAAAACAAAACTCATTTGATTTTTTTAAAATTTTTCCCATCAACTGCCAAGTAAACTTATTAAGTCTTTGTTTTATGAGGAATCATGAAACACGTCCAAAAGCAATTTTATATAGCCAGTAGGTACCAACCAAATATACTGCTATTCACAGTTACAGGTTGTTATTTTTTCCCTCTGCTTCCCACTCTGAACCCCTCAAAATGCAGGCAGCACAGTTTTTTTGTACTTCTTTAGCTTCTGTCACAGTTCTCGGAACACAGTGGCCTTTCAATCAATGTTCGATGTTTAATCAATATTTTGAGGAGCAAAGCAAATCACACATTCATTTGCCTTTCTCTTTTCTAAAAATGACATGAATTATTTATTCATCCTAAGGTGTTCTTCCTATATTGGAGAAAAGTGATTTGCTGAGAAGCAAGGATTTACACATGATTTCTTTTACAAATATGTCACCAGATGAAGCAGGTTAACTTGATTTCACAGGAGATCAGAGGCCAAAACTTTGCTTACTGTTGCATATTTTGTTTTGGTTAGAGAAAGACAGGGCAGAGACAAAGAAAGCACAGCAAAAGGCATGTCTAGTTTAGACCTAGCAAACATATCAAGACGCCTATCTGAGATATTACAAAAACTAATAAAAATAACTAATAACATCAAGTTTTGAGTGCTAGAAATGTAGATACATTATTACCCAGTGATAGATAATAAAGGGACAGCAAAGTGGCATACACAACACAGCCTGGAGAAATATTTGGGATTAAAAGTGGAGTGAGTTTTAAAGGATGTGATTGTTGCTCTCAAAACCCTCATGGGGAGAAAACTAGGACAAAACCTTCCTAAAGGTTGGTCTGGAGATGAGGGGGAAAGGTAGACAAGAGGGTCCACTGTTGGCTTCTCTCACAAATTCCCAGTCCATCCTGCTCCTGTCTATGAGCAAGCGTCCTGGCTAGAATTCTAAGCCTGTGTTTTAGGGCTCCATTTCTCTGAGATGGTTTTGGGGATCACGAGAAGGAGGCAGACAAATTAGCAGTTCATGGCTAACACACCAGCAGCCTCGTTTCTCGGTCCAGGCTTTGTTTTGGGCTACAACACACAAGCATGAAGGTAAGGCGCACCCCGTAATCTTACAGGAAAAAAGGAACGCTGACAGGATGACTGCTATGATCCCAGTCCCTCAGTTTCCTTCCCAGATCTGGGGCTTTTCACCCTCATGAATTTGCCAGTCATTAGGCATCCAAGTTGGGTGAAAGACCGTTAGGTGGGTCCTGCCTGCCTGGCTCTACACACACACACCTGAGCACTGAGGAGACTGGTGTGCCCCACTCGATCATCACAGGATCAAAACAGAAATGCGTTACAGCAGATGGCATCACAGAAATGGTCTCAGACAAGGGCTCTTCCCACATCGCTACAAAGCATCCTGCATCTGGCCTCCGCTCTCTTACTACAGATTGCCTGATGAAACGAACGTCTTACTTTTCCAGTTTTGGGATTTCTGGTTGTACACATTCATTGTATGTGTTGGATAGAAAAGGATTAATGGAGTATATTAATTAATGAAAATGTAGTCAGTTTTTTGTTTGCAGTACCTTACTGTCTCAGTTTCTGTTCAAATAAGGGATAGGACACTAGCATGTAAATTCACTCTAAATTTAAACTGATATTATGTTATATATTTATACTGACTAAATATAAATCATTTCCAGTGAGATAAATGTAATACGTATAATGCTTATATGTTAAAATATGTACATATATAATGATTTACCCTCAAGTTTTGAGTTTAAGGTGTTTTATTGCTATTTAACTCAATGGCATACTTTGGCTGAGAGCTCAGTCACGCTGATCTTCTCCTCACACAGAACTGGACAGTCCTCAGCCCCTCAGCTTCCTCCTTCATTCTGGTCAAGTCCCCATGGAACTGGGGGAAGCAATGGCCCTTTGAAAATGCGGAACTGGACGTTCAGTGAAATATTCACATTTTATTTTCAAGAAAAAGAATGTCCTGTTGATTTGGAATCTGGGTTAGTACTTGACATACCAAAGGTGACACAACGACCCTGGGGGCTTTGGAGTTTTAGCTTTAGCTGAACTCTTTGCAGAGATCCCTGCCATGTCCATTATGTATAGCCCTTTACCAGCAATGCAAACATACCCTTGTATTTCTTATGTGAAAAATTCCCCTGTCAAACAGGCAATATGTTGCAAAATATCAGGGAGGCTCTAAAGAGAAACATGTTTCTTCCCCAAGATCAGCTGGGGGCTTTTCTTTCCTTTTCAAATACTAAACCATGGGTGCACGCTCAGCTGATACATCTGAGAGGAGGCTGCCTCTCCCGGCAATGACTTCATCCCCCCTACAATGACACTACAGTGGACAGCAGCTTGGCCTGCCACTGCCCCCACTCCCAGGAAGGATACCACAGACCAAGGGCACCTAGAACCTGGGGCTGGGGTCTGAGAGCTCACATTGCATTTCCTATCTTATTCTTAGGGTCTGCTTACAATGCCCTGAGGTTTACCCCTCTCCCCGCTCCCCATCTACAATATTAGTCTTTCCCATAATATCCACACCTCAGCGATGTGTCCGTGAAGTTTCTACAGGACCCAGTACATGCAGTTGCTTCTTCTGCTTGTAGAGAAACAACACAACCATCCTGGGGGAACGTGCCATTTCACAGCCGCTCTGACTTCCCCTAAGGACCATTTTTTTATTTCACACAAAGTACAATCCCCTTGGATCTTTGTTGCCACACTGTTTCATAAGAAAAACTGGATGACACTAAGAATATGAATACTGAAAAACAAGTGTTTGGAGCTGAATTTAGCTCACCTTCTCAGTGTTCATTTTAGAATTATCTGCTGCTGCCCTAAAATAAATCCCCCCTTTGACATTTGATTCTCGTTTCATCTTCACCTTGGTTGGAGCCTTCTAGGTCTCCACCTCTCTCCACCCTCTCTCTCTTCATCTCTGGGTTGCCCAGCAACCTCCAACAGCTGGTTGCCCAAACAGGAAAAGCAAACGGGATTAACTCTGGAGGAAACTAATTGAAGGAAGCATTAGTGTGCCCCCAATCAAAATTCTCAGTGCTGGCTGATTAAGTTGCGCTCTGCTGTCCTGAGTTAGAGCGGACCGTGGAGAGTGCAGAGGGAAGGACTGTCACAGACTTGGAGACTGAAATTCACTGCTGTGGTGACAGCACCCCATCCACAGCACCCACTCTCTCCTTGCAAAAGCGCACAAAAGCATATTACAAATCTTTTGCCTACTGTTCTTCTCATTCATCTCTTCATGCACCAATTCATGCATACATAGACACATGCACTCATTTGCCCGCTCAAGAAGTATTTATGGGGCAACAATAGACCACTCTAGAAATTATAGGGGCTTTAGGGGGAACCAGATTTGGTTTCCACCCTAGCTCCCCTACTTCCAACCTCTGTGATACTGAACTAAGTTTCCTAAACTTTGTAAGTCTTAATTTCGATATTAACGAAATCTTGCTACTAATACCTTAGAGATACTATAAAAATTGAGTAAGTTAGACTACGCAACACATCTACTATTGCAATTGCCTAGGATGGACCTCTGTTCAGATGAGATCTTCTGTTAATTCTCTTCCACTTCAACAACATGGGCCTGGAATGTAAAAGAAAATCTGGAGATGCAGTAACTATCTGGGACTTGTGGGATATTTCCAAGCACGAGGCAAGACAAAAAGGAATTTTAGTGGCAGTCATTGAGAGGGACAGATAGATATGAGACTTGTTTTAAAGAAGAAGTCAGTAGAAGAGGGTAAATGGTGAGTCAGTGGAAACTGACAAAAGCTCCTGTGAGGTTTGAAACCTGCATGATCTCAGAGAACAACCACCTTATAGAGGAATTAGCAACCCACGAAGGAAGTTTGCCAGTGTAGAGCAACTGAGATTTACGTACTGTGGTCAGAGCAGATCTTGTTCTATGACAATGATGGCCACCACCTTGACTCCCACTTTGCCTTGTTTCCATTCCCAGACCTCCCTGGTTAGAACAACGGAGATGGCAGGGACAGGTGGAGAAACAGGTATTAGGAGAACCTAAGCTGTTCATCAGAGCTAGAATCCTGCTGTCCAGCTCTAATGCTGACCATTTAACCTATCTCCAAAGACTCTTTCCTTCAGAGAATATATTACTTTAAAATATTGGATAGTTATGCTGCAGTGACAAATTCTCTGCCACAATCCAATCCCTTCGACTATGTTTAGGCTGCTTTTGGGGGGGAGGGGACTTATGTGGTCTTAGAGCCCAAGAGACCTCAGGCTGGTCTCCTCCTCTCCCTTCATATCTAGTGTAATTTGGGGGAGCTCTGTTTCACACAGTCAATCCAGAATCCAATTTAAGGAGACTAAATCTTTCAACTGTACCACAGCAGGGGAGAAGGACTCTTGAGCTTTCGTTGCCTACGTTTTTGATGTCTCTTGGCCAGAACAGATCCATGTGCTCCACCCAGTAAAAGGAGGCTGAGAACTACACCCTTCTGTGTGTTCGGAAGAGGGGGAAGTGACTATCATGGAACATTAGTAATGCCTCACTGGACACCATGATGGGCTGAGCCATTACATTTCTGCTATGGGTAGCTTAAAACTCTCTAAAGGTGGCTCATTCAAGGAGACAAGGCATTAGCCACTTCAAGGGCTGGACGAGTCCATTTAAGGGAGACGACTCATAATGAAAATAAGAATAGATTGGTCCTTGGAGAGACAGGCTATTCCCTAGGAGACCAGTAGTTTTTGAAGTGTGCGCTAAGGACCTCTAGGGATGTCCAAGACCATTTCAGATCATCCAAAGAATTTTTCATTTTCCAAAAGAGAAAAAGGAGGATGGATTTTATCTATTTCCCCTAATATAATATGTTGCAGCAGATTCTATTGCAGAAGCAGATGAGATAAGCTAGCTGTCTTCTATGAAACCAAGTATGAAAAAGATGCTGTGCTTAGTCAGATATTAAAGAAACTTGCAAATCATTGTAAAATAACACTACTTCTCACATCAAATATTTTTGTTTTGGGAAGTATAACTGTCACCCAAAATATGCTTATATCAATGTGTTTATTTTTAATAAATCAATAAATATTTTTATTTCAATTATAACATCTAATACAGTAAGTATAGAGAGAGACTAACTTCCTGAACACAATTACAACAAGGTAAAAGTAATCTGAGATTAAAAAAAAACTTGAGGATCATTTTCTAAACAAATTCATGGCAGCCATAGTCTTAACTTCTGTGCACCCAACACATTTGTTCTAAGGGAGGAAGATCTAGACTCTGTAGATGGGAAAAGCCAACCTTGCTGTTCAGGCTCCTGATTGTTAGACAAGCAGAATCAGAGACTAAGGAGGTAAAGCACCGTGAAATCTAGACGGGTCCCACCCAGAGTTCCAAGGCTCAGAAATGTACTTGTGAGAATCTGGATTGCATGTGGGGCACAGGGCCAACATATGGAATGGAATCATGTAGCTGGGGAAGAAAACATAGCTCAGTTGTTCTTTGCTCATTATCAAATGATCATAAAACCCTTGCTTCTTCATTAGAAATGGTCATCAAATGTGCTACAAAATATCAGTAGAAATCTAAAGGCCGTTAACAGGAAGAGGATAACTTGGGATTTGAAGATAGGACAGAAAGGAAACTGGAGAAGAAGGTAGGAGCTTATGTGACAATTGTGTTCTTTGCAAATTCACAAATGCTCGAAGAAAAGTGTGGGAGGCATTGCAGGAGTAGTCATCCAGCAATTTCATTCTTCGGGATGTTTTTTGCCTTTCTTCTCTTTATTTACCCTTCAAGAGTGCCCTTGTTCAGTTCATCCACCTTTCATCTCAATAATAATTATATTAAAAATGCAGTAGGAAGAGAGAGATATAGATAATATACGACATAGGTTTCATGATGTCTGCCCTTGAGGTGCGATACTCTACTACCTCCTCCTTTCTTTTATGTATCTTCCAACGTCCGTATTTTCCCCAACTGTTCTGTTGTAGGAAAAAAGGGTGTGAACTTCTCTCCAATAAAGAAACAAGATTTGTTGCTTTTTTTTCCCACCAAAGACAGAGGCCACCTTTGTAATCTGTCCTAGCAGGAGATTATATATTTCCTCTTTCCTGAGTCGCTCAGATTTGATTAAAAAAGGGGGGGCAGCTAAAGGAAGGCAGAAAATAGGGATGTTTAAACTGCACAGAATAAATAAATAATTCAGTGATATTAACCTCTCAACTACCTGAAAACCATTCTTCATGGCTCAAATGGTGAGCCAGCCTTGTGAGAGAAATGATGTTTATCATTTATTTAATACATACGGCGGCAGCCTAAAGAAGAAAAGTTTAAAAGTAATGTCAACAGGCAAAGGATCACACCAGGCGTCACCAGCTCACCTTGTGTTTCTCCCTGTGGTGGAGCCGAGGTGAATTCATTCAAGGCCGTTCTATTATTCATGCAAGGAACTGTCTATCACAAATGCAATATGAGAAGGAGGCTCGCCCCACGCGAGGCACAAAATATCTCTAATAACTGGCAGTTTAATTTCAAGATTTCAGATCTGCTCATTTAAAAGCCCCGGAAGCGAAGTTCTAAAGCACAGAATGATAAAGGAAATCATTGTTGTTACACTTTAAGAAACCTTGTCCCACTTCTGTTAGAAAATATAAGAAATTGGGTTAAAAAGAGGTTGTGAGAAATACTGCAAAACCTGACAATAGAAGAAACATAATGGAAGACAGCGCCCAGGAACTTTTCATGAACTCTGTGGTACCTTTGCTAAGACATCGTCTTGGTAATTATCTTGGAAAAGTGTTCCTATTGTTTTCTACTTCCAGGACAACTAAGAAGAAAACTCAGAAAATTTATAGCAGAACCTCAAATTTAGCAGAGAATCTAGGTTTTGAAGCACAATCACTTTTAATTTTTAATAAGCTCATAAAATGATGAATTCACACACCTGGAAAGGACCTTGAGAGTCACCTGCTCTAATAAGATTATGTGAATGCTTTAGAAAGTGACACACAGTGACAGACAAAGAACCAAAGCTGTGAATCCAGTGTAACCCGATGCTCTCTTTACCATGTCCTGTGAGGGTATAAACTTAACCTTTGAAGACACGATCATATTAGTGGTGGTAAGCATGTGAATGTCACTGTAAGAATTACAGACTCAACATCTTCTGGAAGATGTGCAGACCCCCTTCCCCTCATGACACTGTGTGCTCAGCCTGTTGGATGCCTCTTATTTTTGCATGAATTAAGAGCAACTGCATGAGTCACTTAACTGCACATGTCGTGGAATAAGGGGTGATCTTGGTACCAAAAGCTAGGATGATGCTCTACAAGAGAACTAAGAGGGGAGCAGCCGGTAGAGATCATGACAGAAAAGGGAACCCCAAAGCCCACTCAACTAAGAAAGGAAGGCAAACATGGGAGCACAAATAGGAACAGGTTATGAGCCCAGGACTTTCTGTCTGGGGAGACAAGTGTAGGAGTGGGAGCAGACCCCAGGAGGACTGTGTGTGGGCCCATGGCTTGGAGCATCTGTCTTCAGTGAGTGGTCTGCATGGGCCAGCTGTGCCAGGGTAAGGACATGGGCTAACTCTGATTAAATACAGGTTCGGAAGAGGCTTACACACGTGGGAAACGTTCGGCTGGATTCACTGCCGTGTTTCTGCTCTCGCCCCACACGCTCTCCAGCTGGGCACTTCTCCTGGCACTGTGGGAAAGCAGGAGTGACAACTGGAGGCTCAGCCCACCCACTGTTGGTGAGGTATGGCTCTCTTCCAGAGCTCAAACCCACACAAGTGCTCTTTCGGGCACTTCCGGTAAATATGAAAGTCCTCAAAGTAAGGGATTTGCAGGCAAAGAAAAGGAGAAAATAGTGGCAGGGATTGAGTGAGAGGAGACAGATGTTCACTGTCTTCCAAGACTCCAACTGAAAGTCAAAGAATAAGTCAACCAATTAATCAATCTTTGATGACAGTTCGCAATACCGGCCAGCCAAGTTGAATGGTGTCCCAGCATCTATGGTGCTTAAATTCAGTGACTCATGACGAGGCACGGACTTGAGTGGAAACACACACACACACACACACACACACACTTACAGGCATGCACACTTTTCCTTTTGCTCAGTATGGTCAGGGTGTCTGACAAATAACAATACCGAAGTCCTGCCCTGAGTTCAGGCCCCAGAACAAAAGAAGAAATGAAGCAGGCAGTGAAGGTAACTTCTCCGATACTTTCCCTTGCCCGGAAGCTTTTTGCGCAACTCCCGAAACTACCCCAGCAGCCTCATTCTGTACATTTTCCTCCGCTTCCTTTTCACACATTTCCCTCTTCTGTCCTAATTCTCTGACTCCTTTTCAACTTTTCTTAGCTTCATGTTTGTATTTCTCTATCAATTCAGATTTGTTATTATGTATTCATTGAGCTCATAAATAGAACTATACCCCGGAGGAATATTCAGAGAAATTAAATACATTGTATTCAATTTATTTTGAAATTAATATTACAGCAAGTGAACCAAATTCTCATTTCTTTATATACTGGTTAATGAACCTACATTTTGGCAGACATGAAAGCTTCTTTCGGTGCTTTCCCCTCCTCCTCTTCTAAACGCTTTTTTGAAAAGTAGTTTTGCAGGCAAGTTTCCACAGGGGGTGAGGAGGGAAGTTTGATACTGCAAACCTCTCCTTTCTCTCTCACATCTCAAGCTTCCCTTCTTTTGCTGACCATCTTAAACAAGCAGGCGGATGTTTCTCCTCTTGTATTTTTTAATTGCTTATGTTGATGTGCAAGACAACGTTTTCAAGGAGACGCCAAGGGAGCTGCCCACACAGCAATAAAGGGGGCTTTGTGGTCCGCCCAGCATGCACTGTGTTTCTCTGAACCCCTTGGGTCTGCACCCCAGCTCCACAAAGGGTCAGTACATTTCAGCTTCTCTCGCTCCCTGACCAAAGAGACACTGTGACTGTGAGAAAAACAGCAGGTAGGGGAGCCGAGAGGGCACCCCTCCCCCACCAAGTCTATGGTTCCTTTTCCTCTGGTGCCGCATTTTAAATAACAGCTGTACTTTATGAGGGTTTAATGAAATGCTGCCATGAGATGGTGAACCAGAGCTGACTGAAAGCTATTTCACTTAAAGATTTTGCTACTCAATTAGCTTTCCCTGTTAATACATCCAGATAGCAACTGTGATTAGAAAAAAAAGAAAGGAACATTCATTAATTTGCACCCGAATGACATATAAAAGGTTGCTAAGTGCTTTGTAGCTATAACAGGCATTATTTTTGATGTAGGGAGTAATATATTCCCTGACTAAGGAGAGAATTTTGGCTAAAGTCCTTAGAAAATGAACAAACTGGAATTACCTAAGTTGATTTAGTATCACTCTCAAGACTCACTGTTCATTTAAGTAAGATTTCTACTCTACAGATAGCTCCTAGCACTTTCAAAAGCTTTTCTTTTTTAACAGGAGCAGCCCAAACTACAGGGATTTTGCTCTTCCTGAGTCCTTTCAACATGAGTTAAATTCTCAAATGCAAGACATCTCTATTAACATGACGGTGACTGGGGACATCCCGAGATGTTACGGCCTGGGTGACAGATTTGGGTGTTGTGAGTGTAAGACGCTTGCAAGACAAAAGAGAATTCCTACTTCTAAAGAAGTAACTCACATTAGAGATATTAAAATTAGAGATGAGGGGTAAAACTAAGAGCGTATCTTCCCTGAGGATTCTGTAGAAGACCCACGGCGAATGTTGCAGCTACACACTGCTGAGCAAACAAGAGTGTAAAGAAGAACAACTCCCAGGGCTCCGTGCCTTACGGTAAGCATGTCAGGCCTGAGGTAAACCAGCTTTTCAGGAGGAAAGTTCCTTTCAGCTCTGGGATTTACAGGTCTGAGTCCATAGTTGGTTGACTCTATTGACCAAGATTGAACAACGGTGATTCAGACACAGTCGAGATCCAAAGTATAACAGTGAGTGAGGTTTATTGTGGAGATCTTGAGAAGAGGGAAATTGGTCCAAATTTATAGATAGCATAAATGAAGTTAGCCAAGTTCTTGGGGTTGGTTTCCTTTTAAGAAGCTTTTAAGAGTTCCATTTAAGATTTCTTATGAAAATTTCCAGCGAAGCAAATTTAAGAAGGTCCACATGGTAAACCAAGATTCTTGCTGCACCTTTGTAAATAATTAATAGAATGAGTCTTAGTTTGTGGCCAAAAGTCATTTTTCTTTGAGAATAATTTTGAGGAAAGCAAAAGCGACTAGAGGGAGAAGCGAGGTGCGCAGAGGAACCATCTCTAACACACTGTTCTCACTTATGAGACCCTAATCCTGTTCAATGTCCTAGAATTATTCTACAGCTCTTTAGATAGCACATAACCAAAGGGTAAGCAAATCTTGTGTTGTCCAGTGCAAAAGTTACTTGACTTGGTCCTTTGAAGTGCAAAAACAAAAACAAAAACAAAAACAAAAAAACAAAACCAAGGTTTGCTTCTTAGTTGTAAACTGACTTGGGTTCTGTTACTTGCACAAAATAACAATTCTTACCAAATTTTCAATTCTTTCAGTTTTCTTCAATATCTGGCTACAATTCTCCAGTTCAACTTTGCAATGCTTCTCTCATTTGCCTTCATACAAGAGTATAGACATCACCAGAAGCATGGACATCCTAGGTCAGGAGCTTCCAGAAACACCATGAGCTTCAATAGAGCTCAAGACTTTCCCCCATCAACCCCTTCAAATGGACTAAGAACCCTTAAGGTCTCCCACCTGGTTCTTTACTTGAATACCACCTTTTACAGGAATAGTTTCTCTTGTTTCAGGCATCTTTGTTTTAAAATGTCTCATCTCTAGGACTCTCAAAGTGTCTTTTGGCACCGCCTCTCAAAAGATGGTTTATCCAATTAGGAACAACAAAAGCCCTTGTGACACTATTTTATGGTATTTATCATGTTTCAGCTATACAGAAACAAATACCATTATTAATAAACCAAACAGAAGATTGATAGTATTGGGCCCATGATCCCAATGCAGAGAAAAGGTTAAAAACTTCCACTACACTTTTCACCTGCTGACTGTCAATGACACCTGCCCACACTAGACCCATCTAGATCTCTTCTCATGTCTTTGGAAGACAGCAGAAGAACTCCCCTGGGTGACCTACCTCTGTAAAACCCTAGGCTCACTTCCTAGTTTGAGGTGGTCCTCACTAATTAATGTTTTTCCTATTGCAGTAGCCTGAATAAAAGCACCTTAATTGTCCAGTGAATTTTGTCTTTTACACTGAAGTTTAGACTGCACACCTGTATGTATTTGTCAAAAATCATGAGATGACACAATTCATGTTGGGATATTTCATTAAAAATAGATTTCATCTCAGAAGAAAAAAATGAGTACTGTAACTAAGCTATGAACACTGTTTCATGACGAGTCTACTTAGGAATTCAAGGATGAACTGAATGGATGCCTGCTACTTAGTTTCAAGTACATGTACATATTTTTAAAGACAGATTGGTACACACGGGTGAATTGCTAAATAATTTGTGCTAAAGTAAATATAGTAAAAGTAAAAGATTTATTAAAGAATCTAACTGATAAGTTTGTTAGTGTTCACATCAAAGTCAATGGCAAAATACAAATTTTCTTCCCCCAAGATTGAGGAGAAGGCAAGGATATTCTTGCCATCATTTCTACTTACATTAGGGCCAGAGGGATTCACCAGGAAAATAAGGAAGGAAAAGGAATAGAGGCATGAAGATTGGGAGGAAGAAAATATAATTGCTTTAATTTTCAGACAATACGTCTATAAAGAAAATCCAAAGTAATCTATAAAATAATTACTAACAGTGGTAAGTGAATTTGGCCAATCACAGAGTCAAAGCTCAATATACTAATATCAATTATATTGTCATATACTAGCACAAATGATTAGAAATAAAAATTTAATAATGACATTTATAGTAATAGCCACAAAATCAAATACAAGTACAAAGAAATACAAATAGAAGATATATAATGAAGTAGAATATACAAACATAAAATATATAATGAAGTAGAATAAATGCAGGAATAAATACAATTAAAGATGTCCAAAATCCATACTCTGTGAACTACAAAATATTGAGAGAAATAAAGTTCTAAATAACTGGGGCCATAAAATGTTCTTGAATTAGAAAACTTGATTTTGTGATGATGCCAATTCTCCTCAAACTGATTCATACATTTGACCAAATTTTAACTGCCCTCAAACTAAAGACAGTAAAAATAAAATAATAAATTAAAATGTCCAAGTATGTTATTCATATTAGGAGAATTTTTGGAAACTCTTGAAGATAGCAGAATTAGTTTTTACTTGAACAAGGGTTTATCTAACTTGCTGATGTTGCAAAATAGAATTAAAGCAGGGAAATGTTTTGGTGTCAAGAGCACGGATGAGTTAGGAAAATCAGACTTTGGTGCCATCTGTGTCCATAAATCTTGCTAGAGACTTAGACACACTACTGAACCATTACACCTCAAATATGTGATTGATAGGTGCTTTTTCAACCTTATAAAAAAGTTTACTGAAGACTGAGAATGATTTCATTTACAAAATATCACATTTACATAACTAGAAATATAAATGAGATTAACAATAAAGTAAAATGTTATTGGATTAATGTACAGTAAGTTAAAATAATTTAACTTATTAGATATTAATATATGATTTTAATATGAAATCAAATTTGTTTTGCCTTTCAAAAATCAAAAAGTTTACCACTTTTACCTCACATTCATCTCTATTCATAACTGAAAACTTTTTTTTTTAATCAATGGGCTACTTTTAAGTTTTAAATCAGACTTGTTTATGCTTGGCGAGTTCTTACCTGTGCCAAAAGGATTAAAAGGATTACAAGGAACACTAATGCATGTACAGGTAATGATGATTTTTTAATAGGTACTATAATGTGTACATAGGGACAACAAAATTTATAAAATTGGAAAATAAGCCTATCTTGTTTTAAAAAAACTAACTTTCTAAAAATAAAGAATAGATAAAAAACATAATATGAGTTGGTTATTCATAATCCAAAAATATGAAATCTAAATTGTGAAATTCTCTAAAGCCCAAAACTATGGCTGGCATGATCCCATAGTGGAAAATTCTATACCGAATCTCAAGTGATGGATCACAGGCAAAACACAAAAATAGTATATAAAATTACCTTGAGCCCTTGTGTGCAAAGTATATGTGATACATAAATGAAGTTCATGGTTACACCTGGGTCCAGGATACCATCTCGCCAAGTCCAAAAAAAATTCTCGTCTGAAGCATTTTAGTTAAGTGATACTCAGTTTCTACAGAAAATGTGTAAAAGTCAAATATAAAACTGTCTGGATTAAAAGAAATTTTGACTGGAGTTAACTGTTTATAACCAAAAGTATGCCCCCAGTTTTTCACTTAAAACACTAATGCAAATTTAATTGGTACAAATAGCCATGTAGCTATTGGCTAAATGAAGCTGGGCCTCTCCACCCAGTTTGCTAATTAAATGAAGGGAAAAAAGTAAGACTCCATTGCAGACAAAGGGTTGAGTGATATACCACCTTAAAACAGAAATTCCAAAAATGTTACAGAAAATTCAGTTAGGAAATGGCTTACAATAATTTCTAAACTCAATGTTAACCTGCAAAAGTAGTAGCAAGCAAGGAAGGCAAGTTGACAAATCCTAAGAACTGTTTCCTACTTTCTCCAATATAAAGAGAAGGAGGGCCAGAAGTTACACAGATGTCCTATGTGACAAAAGGGACAATTCTTCCAGATGAAGTCTGCATGGCCATGGGGTGGTCTCCAGGACTGGCAGTTTGAAGACAATGTTCCTAGGAATGAGGTACATTCCTGGCTGCTGAAATGAGAATGGGCCCTTGGAACAAAAAGCCGAGCCTAGTGCCACTGTCCACAGTCAAACTTCCCCCTTTCTGCCAGCACCCCACTCCTGACATCCTCAAACCCTACAAGAAACACAAGGGAACACCCATTTCATTGGGAGTGCAAAGGGGAAGATAAGAGTAGAAGTGATCGAGGACAAAACCTAAGAAGCTGAGAAGAATGACAAAAGGAAATGGCCCATATCCTATTGGCAATATATAAATGGCAGGTCTAGGTCAGTGGGTCTCACTTTCTGCTGCATTTTAGAATAACTTTCATGGCTAGCCATATCCCATACCAATTAAGGCAGAATCGCGGGCATTAGTATTCATTAACTTCCCGTAGGTTATTTCTCTGTGCAGTGAAGTCTGAGCAGTGCCTCTCCAACATTAATGTGTAGTAAGATCACCTAGGGATCTTGTTAAAATGCAGCTTCTGTGCCAGGAGGTCCTAGGTGGGACCTCAGATTCCTTATTTCTAATAAGCCTTCAGGTGACACCAGTGTTTCTCGTCTGCATCTCAAGCTGTGTGTGACCAGAGTGTGCGGAGAACTGATGATGTAGAGTTGACAAAAATCAAAGAAGAAAGGCAAGGAAAATGATGCACATGGATTTTATTTAAAAAAGAAAAAAGGCAAACCAAAGAAGACAAGGAAAAGGAGATCAAAAACAGTACAGTACACCATGTAGAAAACAAACACAATCCAAGAAAGAAGAGCAAAATCTGAAAGTGTGCTGTAGGCTCCAGTATTTAAGAATTTGAATAGAGTAAAACACTAGAATATTGTAAGGCAGTCGAGAATGCCAATAGGAGGAAAAAATTAGAGGACCCAAACACTATCACACATCCAAACGTTTAGAAAAAACAAGAAACAGGTTTGAATTGTGAAATAATCAGAGTAAACAACAAAATCAAAAGGATTTCTTAAAACACCAAAAAAAAAAAAAGTGGGTATAAAGAAATTGGAGAATTCAGTGTGACTAACTTGATGTCTCCACATTAAAGAATCCAATAAGAGGATAAGAAAAACACACTCACAGAGTTCTGCAGACTACCCTTTTATGTGAAGAAAAAAATTAAATGAACAGCTTAAAGGGACACAATACCCAGCAGGATGTAAAATACTCAAGTTAGCATATATCTTCAATAAATTACTTAAATTCAGGAATAAAGAAAAAAGTCTGCAGGAAAAAAAAATGTTACTTCCAAGTAGAAAAACAAAGAAAGGAAAGAAAGAAAAAAAAAACCTTGGCCTACACATTTCTATAACATCCTTCAATGCCCAAAGACAGTGGAACAAGGGTTACAAAGTTTTACAGAAAAAGAATATGTGCCAAGTATATTTTAAGTGCCTAATCTTGTTCAAGTACAAAGGAGCAAACAAACACATACACATTCTTGATTTCAAGAGAGAACATTCATTAAGTCCTCCTGCTATATCCTACAACTTGGTACTGATAAGCAGCATCACTAACATAAGGCCCAAGCAGGAACAGGGAAAATCATGTTAAACATCCAGGACCTGGTTCTGCTTCTGTATGACACAGAAAAGAATTCTGTAAAACCTGGGAAAATTATTTTAAATCTCTGGAAACTGTCTTCAGTGCATAGAGAAAATAAGAAAACATTTACTCAAAAAGTCTGTTAGAAGTTGGTAAGCACAGCGTGAGAGTGCAGTATTGGAAAAGGACCTGCATCTTCTCCTTGCCCTCCCAGTAAGCATGGTAGAAACTCGAATCCAGACTGGGTGCCCTGCAAACACAGGGCTCCCCCTCCCCTCTGTGCATGGGTTACAGAGTTGTCTTCATGGAAGAGGCGGGACCTCAGTATTGCTTATCCTGGACCAGCCCTACTGGGAAGGCCGCTCTGGGCAAAGGTGGATGGGAAGTGGGTGCACCCTGCACCCTCCCTCCGCCCAGCCCAGCTTGTCTGGGGACTGGTGCTGCTGAGAACAGGGGGCCCAGCTATCTTTGCTACTGCTGGTAAAGCAGTGGTTTCGTGCTGAATGAGAAACCAAGAAGACTCAAGGATCTGCCACCCCAAGTACCCAGTTGCACATGCAGCATTGTCAATTTCAGAGAAACCCACAATTGTCTCCACCTAAGCACTCCCCAGACACATAACTTCGAAACTTCATCCCAGAAGAAAACAGCCCTCAAACAGCTAGCTCCTAATTCTTTCCTAAAGAACTGACTTCATTTTCAACAGAGTGGAGAAATGTAAGACTAAGGAACAGTGGGGTCCGGGGGAAGGAGTTGCAGTAAAAAGGTAACTGGAAGAAAATTAATAGATTCAACAGAGATACAGGAAAAACCGTGGGCTAGAACATTTGCCAGAGGACAAAATAGAAGAAAGGGACAGCTGGAAGCAGCACCCCTGGTGTCAGAGCTGGTCTCAAAAACTGACTCTAGGACTAAGCCCTAAAAAGACCAAACCGATTGGATCCCTTTGTAGAGAATTTATGCCCCGGGGCATTGGTGAAACAATGAAAGAATCAACCAGCAAGTAGTGGAACTTTGACAGCTGGGTGTGTTCAGGGAATGACAGCGAGTGACACAGAACACTGCTGAAGCCATTGTCAACCAGCCTGGCTGTGGTTAGGCTCAATGACTGCTCTCCTAAGAAGCAATGTCAGGGTTGAAC
>RJWT010008912.1:0-25705 GCA_004365215.1 Cuniculus paca | reverse complement strand
GAACACACTGTAATACTTTTTTCTGGACCTGCATTTCCATTGGGTGCCTCTCAATGGCAACATTCACTATAGCTTGTAGCATTCACAGACCCTCATAAAAAATACTTCCAGAACTGCTTTAGAAAGTGTTAAGGATTAAGAGATAAGTATGTTTGAAATGAGGAAGATTATTTTGAAGTGAATTAATTGGCAATATGGTTTTTATGTAATAATGTTTTAAATTTAAGGACACCCCACATTTTTGATGCCCCCAGTATATTAATACATGTACAGAATGGTAATTCATATATATTTATTACCGCAGATGACAGTACATATTAATATATTTTTCTCTGTTTCTGTCTTAGGTCTTATACGATTAGCTATTTTTTAAATTCTAGGGTATATTTTGGGGGATAATTTCAAGACTGTTTTTGTTTTTTGATAGTATCCAAAATATGGCTCATATTTACCATAACACTAATGAAACTTCGCCACTCCAATCTTCAAAATCATTAGGAATTAAACAGATAGAATTATTCTTCTTATATGGCAATTTTTAAGAACGTCGACTATACTAAGTTTAATTATGGAGTTTCACAGTAAGAGAGTGCCTTTGCAAATTTCCTTTGGGTCTCAAGAAGAGATAAGTCTGACCTTAAATTGCTGTCATTTTTCCTTGCTTGTAGATGCTGGATTTCTCTCAGAAGTTAAAAGCCTTAATTGCATACTTTTTGTATTTTTTTTACATACTTAATGTTACAAAATCTGGAGAAAGAAACCTGCTGGAGAATTTCCAGTCAATGTTTTCTTAGATGATATTTAGCACTATCATACCCTCCTTTCATTGCAAATCGTAGTTGTTCCTATGTGTGACACCTGGAAACATTGCAACCACCATATACTCAAGAAGTGTGCCATCACCACCACACTGAGGACTGCAGAGTAACTGTGCTTAAGGTGTGAATATGCATCTGCAAACATTTGGGCTTCTCTGATTGGAACTTTTTGTTAAATTATACAATAAAGAAATACTCATGTGCCGGCATTCTGGCCTCTGTTTTCATTATCTTTCAGCACATTTGCAGCAATTTTAAATGTCCTCTTTATCAGCTACAGAGTTCATAGTTTAGATTCATCACCAATGAGGTACAAAATTATATAGGTATATTGTAAAATCAGAAAAAGTGAGAGAAGTTATGTATAAAAGAATGGAAATTTATTAACATGTAAACACTTAGGTCAGAGTTAGCATTTTTTTTAACTCAAATTTAGTCAGTTTCTTATTTCTTAAAACTAAATCAGGGCTCTAAATTAGTTACAGAGAGATAAAAATCTGGTAGGGCGTGCGCTTCACCTTAAGTATTCAGGATGGCAAATGTTCAGTCACGATGAACCTAAGCACTTGAATTAATGCTCTATGTTACTATGCCTGTCATGTGTACATATTCTATAGCAACACTTCTGAGCGTGAAGAAAAGCAGAACTTTTTCACTGGGTGTTAATCATATCCCTAAACATAGTTCCATTATTAATATTATTAAACAGAATAAAAACCTTCATTTTTAATTTAAGAAAAGGTTTTAAAATGCAAAGTAATGCAAGAAAAATGATAGAGTATGGATATATCATTTAAGTAAAAGAAATAAAAAGGAGACTTTGAAAAAAGTCTTACTAGTAGAAAAAGAATAAATGTTAAAATGAATCTATGTTTTCAACATAATTCAATATAACTTGGATCCACTTTACCAAGAGATGAAATGTAGAATAATAAGACAAAGATACATGACAAAACATCTGACTGAGTTAGATTGAAATAAAGCAGAGATAGATGAGATAAGAAAATAATGAAATTAAATTAAATGCAGTATCAGCAGAAAATTTTCTTATACTTTAAAAAAGGGAATAGTAGAATTGGCATTATACAAAGTGATGAGAAGGAAAAAATCAGTCCCAAAACAGAGGGGTTAGTGAAAAGGGATGAAAATAATAAACGTAGAATGTAGAGATGAAACACAAATAGAATTACAAATAGAGATAATTTGTGTCCTCTAGAGAGATCTTAGAACAAAACAAATTGGAAGCTATAGAAAAGAAAGGAAGTAGAATAAAAGTCTAATAATGTGATAGGTTCCTTGAAGATTGGAAGGGTTCAAAAGGGTCACGGGAAAGATTAATGGAAGGAGAATAGATGTCTATATAAATTATGGTGACTTTCTTTAAGTTTCAACAATAGCAAAATATTTTATAATAATTTAAATGTAAATATTTTCAAAACAAAGAACAAATAGAAATATCCACAAAAGAGTAAAAACATTTTTTCCACAATATTTTCATTTATAATATTGAGGGAAGGAAAACATGAAACAATAGTACGCAAGATTTTTAATGTCCTAAGTTTTGAGGAAAACATCGGTGGCTCAAGAATTTCATCTTCGACCAGGGACCTAGCTCAGTGGCCTAAGCGCCTGCCTGGCAAGTGCGAGGTTGTGAGTTCAATCCCTGGTGCCAGAAAAAAAAAAAGAATTTTGTCTTCTGATTATTTAAAAATGAGTACAAGAAAAAGGAAGATGTAAACTATCATCCTTGTATCTAAGAACACAAAAACATAAACTATTCAAAATAGCTTACTTAAGTGTTCAAGGAAGGTCAATTACAATATATAACATTTATTTTAGAATAGATTCAAATTGTCCAAAATATAAAAAGGTAATACAAATAATTCTATACATAATATTACAAAACTCAATACAAAATCCTCTACATTTTCTATGGTGTCACTACTTTTTTAAAATATTATACTTTAAGTGAATCCTAATTTTCCCTGCACATTCTAAATATCTGTTTGGTATGTCATCTTGTAAAAGCTGCTTCTTTTCCAATAGAGAGAATACAACATTGTCATTTAGAGATCAAATACCCCTTTTTAAATTTCATGTATGTTTCCTCTAGTCCATCATATTGAACCTGCATACAACACCCCAAAACTACATAATGGTAATCTCAGAACCTAGTTTCCTCCTCTCTGACACTTTCTTTATCCTCTTCATTCAATTTTTCTGTTATCTGAGTGGCTTTATAATGGATATGAATAACTAAGAAAATTTAGCCTGGAAACATTTGCCTTTCTCATTTTCAAAGGGTTTTATCAACACTTTCAAATAAAATGTGATTACTCAAATTTTGAAAATAAACAATTTGTGTTCACTAAACCACATTATAATTTTATAACATCCATATATTTAATTTTTGCAAAGATATATATGATCAAAACAATTTTTATGGATTTAGATAAGGTAAAAATATTTTGCATTATTTTGTAAACCTGAATCTGGGGAACTCTTATCCCAAGTATAAAAGTGAAGAAAATTTCACGTGTTACAAAACAGATTTAACTGTGTGGTTTACTGTTTATTAAAGTTAGTCCTAGCCATAACCCAAATGTCTATCCTAATGAAATTACTAAATGCAAAGTGTGATTGAAACATATAACGACTGTTTTGATATAAAAGTTTATTTCAATATAAAGTTTTACTTTGATATAAAAGTTTACTATAGCCAGACACATTCCCATAATCCCCCTCAAAATACTCCACCTCTCTTAGAACACATTTATCCTTTTGTCCTTGCCACAGTCTGAAGCAGCTCTGGAAGTCTTGTTTTGTGTGTCTTTATGAGACATAATGAACAATACAGTGCATACTGTTTCCTAGTGTCATCCAAAGCATAGGCGGCTTAATAAAAAAACATTATGCAGTAGCTCTGATTCAGTTCAACTGCTGGCTCTTTCTCAAAGTCAAAATGACCATGAAAGATAAACATTTCACATTGATTCAGGAATCAAAGCAATTGTGGCTCTGTTGTGACAGGGCAACTAAAAATTCTTACTACAGAGAACTTCCAGAACTGTTTAGAACCATGGGGAATATTTTGAGGGTGATGAATGTCAATGTGTCTTTGACTGTAATACATCTTTTAAAAATTTAAACATTAACCGAATTTTCAGATCTCACCTTGTAGATTTTGGTATTACGCTGGGCAACTGAATGCCTACTTGTAAGATAATTGTCTACAATTTCCAAGCTTTTCTCTGAAATATACCTTGTCATTTGATATCTAGGAAACATTCAGCTAATAAGAATGGTTGGTTGGTGATTAGAGGGTAAGAGGAAGCCCCTAAAGTATTTTTTCTTTTGCAACTGCTCCTTTGGTATCTAAATAGAGGCTGCCCTCTTTCTGCAACTTAAGCTTTCTCATTCTAGCTCTGCAAGGCAGTCCCCATTAGAGTTTATGAGTCCATCAAAATATGACTCTTACTCTATTCCCTACTATTGAAAGTGTTAGTGGCTTTTGCCAAACCCCAACACATATTGTCTGGTTTTCAAGATTTTTATGAGTTATAAAATTTCACAATGTTTCTTATTTTTGGATTAGACAATTACTTGGGATGAAATAGAAATTTAAGACTTGTAATTTAGACATGTGTAGGAATTGAATGTTTTGAGAGGAATTGGAAAAAGCTGACAACTTGAGAAAAAACAACTTTGATTGAGTTTTCCTCAGCAACAGAAATAGCCCCATACACTGAAATGTAAGGAGAGTAACCTGTAAGGGTTTGTAATGGCCTAATCAGAGGTATTTGCTTTATATCTTTTCACTTCAGTACTCACTTCCACCAATTTCTATTTTCCATATATTAATTTTTATATAAAGAGAATACAGCAAATATTTAGAAATATAGCTTATCAAATAACTGAGATATCATAGTTTTGTTGTAAAGTATCTTAGTATATGTAGTGTAATTGACAGGGACATGAGTTGCTCTCTTAGTTCAGACTAAATTTATCCACAGAGGCTCATTTAAATGGGATTTTGATTTTATGTACTAATCTCAGATGCTTGGAATAATCTTGGTTGATTGATTAATACTGAATTTTGACTGTGTTCTACATTAAAGATCTTGGCATTCCAGGACATCTTTGGCATCATGTGGAGGAAAAATAAAATATTCAGAAAAATGAAATCACTGAGTTCACTTATTTTGTTGCAGAGGATTATTAGGCTACCACTCACCCTAACCTGAACTACACAATGGGAAGAATTTAAAATCCAATGTATTAAAAAAGGTATTGAGAATAACAAAGAAAAAAGATAAAAAGGACATTCTCAAAATATTATTTGATGGTTGTGTTGATAGCAGAAGATACTGCCAATGTAATGAATTCTAAGAACTTCTCATAATCTTTCATGTAAACACTAGGACATTAGTTTGAAAGAAGTAGAACACATGATGGAATTGGTATTATATGAAGAAAAAAGTTGGATGTTTATCTTTATAGGACCTTCATAGAATCTGAACATATGACTATAATGTTATATGTGTTTAGACAATTTAAACTTCTATGTGATCTATGTGGAATATTATTTGCCCAGACGTAAGGGTTCATACAGAAATAATCTTTCATTCAATGCAAGTAACATATGAAGTGTGATAGACAAATAAGAAAATATTTAAACTGAAAAACATCATTACAATAAAAGACCCATTGCCATTAATCTCCCTCAAAATACTCCCCATTTAAAATACAATTAACCCTCTGTTCTTGGCACTTTCCCAAACAATTTTTGAAGTCCTTTTTTGTGAGTATCTTTAGTTTGTGGTACTGGATGCCTAGGAGAATTAAGGTAGAGCATTCATCGATGATGGTCACTTTTTCTTATAGGAAAAGCCAGAAGTGCTATGTTCCCAGAGCTGGTGAATAAGGTATATGTGGACACAGCATAATATTTTTACCAGCCTGCCTTTCCATTGGATAGTACTTAGCAGAAGTATTCACTACATTTTTGATCATACCTCAAAAAGACAAAAGAGAGTTTTCATAACTGCTTTGAAAGTGATAAGAATTATGGGATTACTGTGTTCAAAGTAGGGGTAAATATTGTGAGGGGATCAGTGACAATGTGTCTTTTATTGTAATAATTTTTTTAATTTATGTAAACATTATATGTTTTGATCACTTCTCCTGTATTGAGTATTAGCTGGAGTATCTGAAAATGCAAATATTTTTATGAATGAGTCACTTGGGCTTTAATTATGGCTACTCCTATATTTGCATGCATTTACTGGAGTCAGAAATTCCTTATCAGCTAAGAAAAAAATAAAAAATATCTTCTCTCAGATTTTCAGAGAAGTATGCTGATTTTAGATTATTTTAGATTATGATGATTTAAAATAATATTACAGTTTTATTTTGGGGTAGTCCTAAAAGACAGCGGGGAATAAAATTCATTCCTCTGAACAAAATTTCTACAAGTATAGTTGACTGTCTGCTTACAGTCAAGGAGTGAGTTTTCATGAATTCAGAGGTCTTGATAATTTGCTGATCAATCAGGAACTGGAAAGAAATAGGAATATATAATAAAGTATAAAAAAGTCACACAGACATATTTCTATGTGCGAGCATAATCTATGAGTATATTTGTCTCTGTTAATACCTGTCTTGGTTACTTCTCCCTTGTTGCTGGGACAAAACACCCAACACCAAAAATGAAGGAAGTAAAGCTTTATTTAGCTTTCAGTTTCTGGAGATTTCAGTCCATAATCAGCCAGCTCCAAGGCAGGGTGGCATGGCACTGGGGCAACACTTCAAGGCAGCAGCCAGAGCAAAAAGGGGAAAACAACCCTCTTATCCTCCCTTATATTGTACACAGGCCACCCCCACCTCCAGGGCAGGTGTAGCACTCACAAAACCTCTGTGCCCTACTCTTGCACAGGATAAGGATATCTACAAAGAATCCTGGCTCTCTGCTGAGTCTCCAGTTAAACTTCTAAACTTCTCAAATTGACACAATGTATCAACCATAACAACACCAAAAGTGTCTAGCACAATTGAAATCTCAGTAATCTAGTAGGCAAAATGACCCATTTTTGAATATTGAACACCTTCATTTCTTGTCTTTCTATGAGCTGCTCATTATGTAAGAATGTGTACCATGTAAGGGCTCATTAACATGGTCTCATTGTAATCCGACTGCTCATGGCAAAGTGCCAAATCTCCTGAAATTACAAATCATTGTTGAGCCCTTAGTAATATGGGTCTTTGGTGGAAGATTATGAAGAGGAGTGGGAACAGGGATTTTATTTTCTTCTTGCAAAGCTTCTGATAGAACTGTTGAATGACTTATAAATGATTCAGTTGTGGAACCTGATTTAAAAAAATGAAGCTTGGTCTGGGCATAGAGCTCAGTGGCATATGTGCCTGTCTGGCAATCACAAGGTCCTGAATTCAATTCCTGGTACCAATAAAAAGAAAATGAAGCTAATATATTATCCTATACATGTTAGTAAATGCTTTGAAGCAATGATATTTTTGGTGTTATTTCTTCTATGGCAAATATCCATAGTTTTGAGACCTAAGCAGTGGGGAGTGTGTGGTCACTCATTATAACATTAAAGTATTGGCTTGCAAATTGTTCCTTTTTCAACAGTTTTAGACTCTCTGTGTAGTTTTCTTCTTAACAGAGAAAAATTTTCAAAGTGAGATACAACATTGGTCCTGTCATCTTAAGTTAGGACTAATAACTAGTTCCTTATGCTCTGACCCAAGAGATAGAAGACGTGATTTCCAATGCCAACAGGAAATAAGACTGTTGGTACTCAGTGGAGGCAGGGAGAACAATGGCAGCAATCCAAATGCTTCACTGGGCCCCTCCTGTACCTCTGTGGTGAACAGTAGATGACAATGGAAAAATACAGTATCTAATTAATGCAAGAATGATTTGAGTTACTCCATTACGTAGAGAATCCTAACCAGCTCAACTACTATCTGAGGATGATGGAAGCATAGTATATTAGCGAGTTTCATATCACTATAACAAAATACTTGAGGGAATTAAATTATAAAGAGAAGCAGTTTAATTTGGCTCACAGTTCAGGATGTTCCAGGCCAAGATTAGGGGGATGCCTATTTTAGGCCTCTTATGAAGACAGCATAACAAGGTTGCAGAGCATGCTGGAGAACACTGCTTATACATCATGACCCAGGAAGCACAAAAAGACCAAGAGACTGCAGTTCCACACATTCCTTTGAGGGTATGTCCCCTGTGATCTCAGGCCCTCCCATAAAGCCCACCTCCTAACAACCCTTAACAGCAACATCACTCTGCGGACTAAAGCTTTAACGTATAGACTTTTATTGTGCATTCAACTCCCAAACTATAAAACAAGGTATCAGTAAAAAAGAAAGGAAGGGATAAGTGTCAATTATAGCCTTTCAAACAGTTGGAGAATGCAAATGACACTACCAGTGCATATTTCTTTATATTTACATCAAAATAATTTTACATAGGTTTATTTTTTGTATGATGTATATTTTTTGTTTATATATGCCCTTTTCCTTCACATTGGGAATGAGAATTTTTGGTGATGTTCAACTTTAATTTGGAAGACCATCGGAAGCTACAACAGTAACTAAAAATGTATACTGCTTGGGATTCTGAATTGAGATAGTTACTATGACTGTTGATAATTTGTGTGTTCCCTTTTTACAGAGGTGCTTAGAATGTCTTTGATTGTGATGGTTATCTCATGTTAGTCTAAAACACAAAACTGTTGCATGGTTGAAAGATTAGAATGGATAATAAGTTGCAAAAAGAGAATTGTATTTTATATGAATAGATGTTTTTAAATAATAGTTTCATAATAAATCCAAAGTTCTAGAAAATACCTCTAGAGAAGAAAAATCTGAATTACTTAATGGTTCTAATAATGTTCTAATTCTTTTGTTGGATTTGGGGGCTGTTAATGTTCAGTATATTATCTTGCCTTAAAACTTCCTTATATATTTTATACATTCTCCTTTATGTATCAAAAATTCACAATTCATTATAACTATCCTTCCTAACATTTTAAAAATTATTCTTATTATATCTTTCCTAAAAATCATTTTAAATCCTTGTTTCCTAGACCCTTTACTCTCTGCTTGATTTCTTCAATGATTTTTATATTGTATATTACATCATTCTTAATTTAAACTATATTTTTATTAATGTTACCAATTTTTTTCTGGAGTTTTCCTTCTGTACCAACTGAAGTGACTATTCATACATGATTTTGTTCATCAAAGGAAACTGTATAACTCCCTTTTCTGTCTTCGTGGTCACAATGAAACATCACCATCTATCTAGCCATTTTCCCACATTATTCTCTTTTATTTTTAATCTTTTTGTCTTCCTCACCTTTACTTTCATAAAATTATTGGGATCACTAGCCTAGGCTGTCTGAACTGTACCACAATTTATGTAATGACAACCTATAAACTTAGGCACCATCTCATATTCCACAGTGTGATCAAGGTGATTTTTAAATAAATTTGTAAATTTTGTTGTATCCTTCAGTGACACCTTAGTATTACAAGATAAAACGATTATAACATGATATTATGAAATAATTAAAATTACTTTTAAAGCTATGAAACAAAGTAAGAAACTTTAATTTATATGTGCAATTAATGCATGTTATAGCATTTATATAATTTCATTTCAATTTTTAAAAAATAATATTCTTCATATATAGAAATACACAACTTTTCTTGAATTTAAAATATTCTTTTTTATTCACTTATAGGAATTACTATAGAGAAATATAGCAATTTTAAGAGTATTTCTGAATTAAGGAGTTATGAGTAACATTTTTTTCTTGTTTCTATGGTCATGCCCTTTCTAAATTATTATAATTTGTGTCTGTGTGTTCCATTATTTATATGTGTATCTATGGACATAAACAAAAAATGTTAGATATTAAATAATATATTAGTTCCCTTTTTAAACTCCTAGTTCACAATGAATTTTCCTGATCATTTTTCAAAAACGGCTAAGAAACTGAATGAAAAATATATGCTATTAGATCCTGTGAGATTGTGTCTGATTTAATCCTTAATCTTTTGTACCAAGTAAATGTCAGCTAACTTCACTTTGTCAGATGTGAGGCATGTATCCATGAATGTTTGCTTATTTGACAATATTAGCTCTGGCTTAAGTCAAATGTTACTTAAAGGGATGGGGAAAATATTGCTATTTAAAGGATCTTTGCCTACATAAAACATTAACACACACACACATACACACACACACAAACGCATTCATTTAAATTTGGATTATGTCCAGAACTTTCTCCAGGCGGCCTCTGAAAAACACAATTTTGAGAGTCCTCTTTTCAAATTATACAGTACAGTCACTATCACTTAATTATTAGTAGTAATGCGTCACCACAGTATTGTCAATGTGATCAAACACTAGATTCCTGAATGATCATTTGTGGAAGATTTGTCTTTAGTAATTTCCCTCAACGTCTTTGTCTTAAAATTTAAAAATTGTCCTATTGCTGAACATAGGTTCCACCCTTGTTTTAATCGATATAATTAGTGGTTGTTTTTCAACTATTTCCATGTGTTTCAGTCACATACTCAGCCTTCTTTTTTAACCCAGTGTATATATTATGTACTTATATTTGCAGGAACTTTACTCCTTCAGATAACATGCTCAATAGGAAAAAATTCTAGCTTTCAAGGAGCAATCAACTACCCTAAAGTAATATCACCAATATACCTAGAGCAATCGCTTTGTATTTATCTTAAATATCCTTTCTGTAAATAAGCCTTACATCGCAAATCACTCTAAAAGACAATTATATCTCTTTGTTTCTTAGAAAATTTTTAACAAAATTCAAGATGACCATGTGATTTTTCAGAATAAGAAAGAAAATCTACATTTGTACTGTCCTTATTCTCTTCCAAGCTTTTACATGAAGTTTCAGTACACTATAAAAGAAACATAGTATGAATATTTTCATTTGAGAAAGATGTGTTCCTACATAGCCCTCAAATTTTCTGTCACCATAAGAAAAATAAAAGTATTCAGTAAGGTTAATTATACTGCTACATATAGTTTCTAAGTACTAGAAAAAATTCAAATGAATTTAAAAATGAAGTTTTACATAACCAAAAATATTCTATCACACATTGAAAGGATAATCAAATTTTCTGCTGAGTTTGAACAGATCTAGGTTTGGAGTTTTCCTCTGGCTCTTAGTACTGCTATAACCATCAATAAATGATTTTGTTTTAAATAAATTGGAGTGCCAATAACCTAGCAGGATTTTCAGAATTACTAAATGAGATATTACATATAAAGTGACTAGAATGTAAAAGTGAAATAAATGACAATTTTTCTTTGTGCTTCTGTAATTATTCTAGGCTAGTAAAAGGAATTTAATCTAGTGCTTAAGAATATAAGAAATATAGACTTTTCTGGGCTCAATCCCAACCCTACAACTATGAAATGAGTGTCCTAATTAAACAACCCACTAACTCTTAGATCAAAGAAATTGAGTTATTCTATATAATGAATACTGCTCTAAAGCAGTCAGTAGCTATTATAATTTTTTTATAATGAACAAAACATTTTCTTCTCTAAAGTAACTTCTGTGTAGCTGCTATGATTATGAATCTGGTAAGACATATGGAAATAAAATAATTTTCCGAGCCTTATGCCTACAGTAGATTAAGAGGTTAATCAACATTTGCACTATTGATTTGATTTAATATGATCAGCTTTCTTTATTCAACTCGAGAGCTCATTATGTTCATGGGAGCTTGTCAAAGACCTAAACTATCTTGTAATTACACACATGAGGATTAATTTTGTTGTGGCAAAAGTAGCAGCATAAACAAAACCAGTTTAAAAATTTCATTTCTTCTTTCAATCAGCACATTATGTCCTCTCTACTTTGGAGTTTCTATCTTCAAAACACTTCAGCTACTTTCCTTCTGTGCACTTATCTATTGCCTTCTCAATGTCTTTCTTCTGTACTCCCCTTTAATCTTAAAGTGACCAGTTATCAAGAATTTGAACACTGTTTATTCCTGAGTTACAGATTACAGTCCGTTGAAGGTCTTTAGCTTTCTACAAATACTTGAGGTTAACAATCTCACCAAGTATTGTAATTAGCAATTTAGCTATTTTTCTTATAGTTAGGCAGCTGGCAAGGGACAAAGACTAAGGCGAACTTGGGATTATCAGCCACCTTGATAAAAAATAAAATAAAAATAAGTAGTAAAACTGGGACTTTGACGAGAAAACTTCTTTTGAAACATTGAATGCAGATTTCCCTACATTTAGGGCTGAGTCTAGAGGAGTTTAAAAATGGTTTTCTATTAAAATTGGTTTCCTCTAAACTCAACACACTAACTGACTTAGAGATCCTGAGTTCCGATTGGTTATTTTTAACACACAGAGCCACCTGTGATAAGTAGCTGCTAAATAATCGAACAATCCCTGTGCTCTACTTATCTATAAAATACTCTGGACTAAGGGACCATGTGGCAACCCACTTTCTGGAACTCCTCCTGGGTTACTAGAAGCTTATTTAAAAATTATTTTTCCAATAAACTCTTCCCCTTTAATTTTATTCTTGTCTTTGATTTCATTCTTTATGTCATAAGGCAAGGGCTCAGGTTTACACAATTTAAATGGAGTTAACCATTTTGAAATAGGAAAAACAGCTCTCAACCTGTTAAATGTCAGAGGTGGTGAGTTTGTGGTCTCCCAAAACCAAGGAATGAAGTCATGAACTAATGGATTAAATTGGGGGAGTTATATTAGAAATAAGGATGAGAACAACTCCTGTATTTCCAGGAGGGGTCCTCAGTGGGTACCCACTCAGGCTCTTTGTCAGGGGTAATGTGTACAACAGAATCACAACCAGGGTATAATGTGGACTGAACTAAAATCAACCTACACATTTACAAGTATAGTCACTTAGCTAATATTGATTCAGTAAGGAAATGACTCACTTATCAAGGGTATATGGAAATAACGAAGGAATTCTTGGGAAATTATAGGTCCAGAAGTTTTGGTCACCTACTTATTTGTCCAATGCCAATTTGGGTTCCCTGGAGTAGCTGTTGCTAAATACAGTGTGATTTACAGTTGCTATTTATCTCGAGGGAGGCTTGCCTGGGACTTCCTCGAACATCCAATCCCTCTCTGCCTGCATATTAATGTCTACTTATATATCCATAGTAGTTTCAGTATCTTCTTTTCTGTTTAAAAAGTCACTGGAAAATATCTTGATGTTAGTAATCTCTACAGATAGAAAAACACTTCTATAAGATTATACCTTTTCTAGACTTATTTTGAAATAATTGCAAAATTACCATAGAAATATTTGGATGATATATGTATACGTATAGATATTTATATAATTATAAACTTTTTTTTTCCTCCATTCTACAGACTAGTAGTTAAATACATTTTCTTATCAGGAGTGGCTGTGTGGTATGGAATTTTTAATATAGTAAACATGAAGATTAGCTGTGGACCCTCATATATGTGCAGTTGTACACACAGACACATACATTTACACTGTGTATTCCTCTCTGAAATCTAATATGCATCCACATCTAACTCCAGGTTGCATAAGGTAAGAATGAAATTGTTGATTGAAGCCTGGGTAATAGACACAACACATTTTTCTAAGGGCTTCAGGGAAGCTTTTTCCTCAGCTCACCTCCCACAGGACTTTACATTTTCTGTTTTATCTCTGGGATTGAATTTAGTGACAAGTACACATTGAAAGTCTGTGAGAAATGCCATGGGAGACGCTTAACAGCATTCAGATGCAGAGATGGTATTTGAGACCTCAGCATCTGGCCTGCTTCTTTTGCATTAGGAATTTTGAACAGATGAACCTAAGGGAAGGTAGGCAAAGGTACCACCTACATATCTGTTTTCACTAGTGTAAGATGTATCCTATCTTTGAATTCAATGTAAAGGTTAGACACTTGAAATAATTTTCATTTGATTGGTAAGCTGAAATCAATAAAAATGCTAATTCTCTGAAATAAATATGTAGAACTTTTAATTTTCTAGATTATTGTACTACAGGAATTCACTTTAAAATGTATATTGTTCCCCATTTCTTTGATCTGAAATTCTCAAGAAATTTTTTCTATGGCAAGTAGCTAGGAAATTGGGAAATACACTACCGTAATATTTGTTTGATATTTTGAGACAATAAGCAATTGTCTATGATCTGTAATCAACAGAAAAGCTTTATAATTAATACTCTGTGCCAGAAGAGTACATATTTGTTTCTAAATTATATGTGATTTAACTGAAATGTGGTGATCTCTTCATCATTAAATATATCTAGAATTCGAAGTCTAGCTAAATTGCATAATCTTAAACACAATGGAGATAACTTACTGTAACTCAATGTTAACCGCAATGTAATGCGTTCAGTACAGTGAAATGAAGAGTACTATGAAATATAAAAATAAATGACTGAATTGGAGAAATGATAAAAGTGTAATCACTGAAACTGTGAGGTTAGATGCATTGTGACATAGGCACTTCAAATTATTAAAATTTAAAGTAACTCCATTTTGCATGATTTTTAAAAATTCACATAAAACAATTAATTCAAATTTGAAATATCTGGAATAGAAAAAATTAACCGCACCCTGGAAATAAGATGGTTAAAATTATATATAATAGAAACATAAATCTTCTGTAAGTCTTATTTAAGGAGTAATATCTACAGTAACTGAGTTAAATTTCTTTCAACCAAAAACTCCTGTTCTGAAATGCTACCTTTCTGACACAGTGACAAATTGCTGCAACAAATGCTAAATAGTTAAATGAACAGGTGATGGATGGCCTCATAAGCCTTGCAGGGCAGCCTGTGTAAGATACTAATTGGTTCTGTGGAACTGGTTTTAGTCAATAAATTCACTTGGCAATTTTTTTTTTTTTTTTTGCTAAACATCTTTAAAGAATGCAGTGCTATAGGTGACAAACCACTTGCAACATATTAGGCAATGAACAATTTTATTACTCTGACTGTAGAAGATTTCTCTTTTATCCATTCCCACCTACACTCAAGCACTAACTATTCATTCATTATTAGTAAGATTTCTTATGAGTTGACAAAATTATCATTTGACTTTGAAGACTACCTGTTGTTTCCTTACTCCAAAATGATCCTAAAGCTTTTCTTCTTCTGTAAATTATCTTAGCTATCCTCAACATTTTAAAACAAAATTGAAATGAGAAAATTTTTCTTGTAGGATCAGAATAAAAAATTTTTCCAATATGTATGAAATATTAATATATCTCAGTTTGCTTAATTTTTGGATGTATTGGATCTCTCTTCTTTTTGTTTTTAAATAAAATATTGTGCTAAATTTATTCAATTCCTTTTGATGCGTTCAGAATAATTTTAGTGGAAGAGAAGAAGGAAGGAAGGAGAGAGGGAAGGAGTAAAATAGGGAGGAAAAAAGCAAAAGTAAAAGGTGGAGCTATAGAGGGAGGAGGAAGGAAAAAATGGAAGTTTAATAAAACGAAGGGGAAAAGAAGAAGGTGAATAGAAGAGGTGAGAAAGAAACAAAGTAGGGAGAAAAAAATTAAATTCTAATTGACAAAGCCCTTATGAACTCACTATGAACATAAGAATACTCTGTTGTAGATTACTTGGGATGAAAATTAGCCACCTTTTAGTTCATTCTTCAAAACTGTCTCAGAGCTTTCTGTACAATAACAGAAATCAGATATCTAGTGGTGGGTTCATCCATGGGAGAAGACACGTTCTTTTGATCTCAAAATTGGTTTTCTGTGTTCAAAATATTACACATGCTCCCTCTTTCAAGACTGAGCAAGGACTACAGATAATTCTTTTGCTCACAGATATTGCATCTCAGCACAAAGAAGAAACAAGGCACTTTGAACAAATAAAAGCTAACAGATTCTGAGGAATCGAATAGATATAAACTTCTAACCTCTATAAATCTGTTAACTTGAGCAAGTTACTTTATCTATTTATAACTCAGTTTCCTCATCATAAAATGAAGATAATGTTAGTATGTGGTTCATAAATTTACTGACTTGCTATATATTTATATATATGCATCACTTCCAACAACATCTAACATAGTAAACACTCAATTTATCATCGTCACTGTTATGTATGTGTGTTATTTCATTTATAAATTTAACTTTGTAAACTTCCTGAAATTTTTTAGGCACATATTTGACCTCTTATTATAGTGAAGGGAAGAAATGAATAGGGAACAAAGATGTCTACATAATTTAATTGCATATTTTTAAAATACTTTTTTCTGTTCTAGGATACTTCTCTTAACATGCCCATATGTTCCCTCACTATATACATGAGATACAGCCAAATCTACACTACTTAAGTGAAATCAAAGTTTATCTAATTACTCTACAAACTACTGATAGCATGTTGAATTACTCTGGTAACACTAACTTCACTGATTAGAGTAAACTAACTTGCTGTTTGATTTTATGAATTTCATTAGAATATCATTGTTTTCTGCTTCTCACAAATAGCATCAGTGTAACCGTAATGATTCTGCAAATAAAAAAAAAACAACTCTTCATCAAAAGAGCCAACCTGAGTGCAACAAAAACCAATGCAAAAAGATATTTCATCAATTTAAAATATGTTTGTCTATCTATAGCATCACAATAAGAATGAATTTTTACTTACATTAAATTAACAATGTTGAATTTATCAAATAGAGGTTTGCATTTTTTACATATAAATAACTGAGCAAGCAGCTTATAGGTTTAGTCCCAAACTCTATGATGTTGGCCCCACAATGTTTTTTTTCTTTCTTTTCCTTTCAGTCATGTGACACGATATTTGCGCCAACTCTAGGCTTCATGTGTGTATTCAGAATAATAGAAATGAATGATACCACCTTCAACTGTTTTTGCCTGTTTTAAGAAATACAGCAATCTTAAAAGTTTTCAGTGGCATTCCAATCACTGATTTACACATAATATATTATATACATATATATATATTTTTTTCTTTTTCTTTTGGTACCACGGATCAAGTTCACAAACTCATGCTTGCCAGGCAGGCGCTTGTGCTGAGCTAAATCCCCTGCCCTTAAACAGATGTATTATATAGTCCTCTATTTTAGTCAACTTTTATTGTTGTAATAAAATACTTGAGAATGACAACTTTAGAAAGGAAAGGTGTATTTTGGCTCACAGTTTCAGAAGTTTCAGTTCCTGGTCTGCCAACTCCATTGCTTTTAAGCCTGTCGAGAGACACAGCAGCATGCAGGACATAGTAAAATGAAAACTGCTAACCCTGTAGAAAGAGAGTAAAAGAGCCGGAAACCATATGCTACTATGCTTCCTCCATCTTCCAGTTTCATTTCATCCAGGCACTATCCTATTGAATAGGGCTGTCTACATTCATGGAGGCTCTTCTCACACAGTTTCACAAGTGTCAATCATCTCTGGAAACACCTTCATAGATATATACAGACACATCCACAAGTGTTCTTTACTGACCTAGGTGTGACTCCCTTCAGTCAAGTTGATGATCAAGATTACCCTTCACAGCCTTCTTAGTAAACACATTCCAAAACTTAGTTAAAATAAACTGGTATTTAAAAAGACTAAACCTTTCACTTTTCACAAGTTTCTGCAGAATGTTTTGTATTTATATTTTTCTTTGAAAAATTTCATACATATTTCAGCTAGAATATATGCAACTAAATAAAGTTATAAAGTTTTATTTTAAAAAGCAATAATTTAAAGATGTAGTCTGGGCATGGTGGTATGTTCCTGCAGTCCAGCTACTTGAGAAACTGAGGTGGGAAGATCAACTGAGTCCAGAGTTCAAGATCAGGATATGCAGTATCAACAGTGACAATAACAACAGAAGTAGAAAAATAAAACATCTGAAAAAAAAATAATGGTTTAAACTAGAAATATTCCCTTAATAAATGAAACTAAATTCACACATGGGTACATATGCAAAAACTTAAATATAGCAGTGTAAGTCACCAACTTGTAAGAATCAATAATACAATAATTTTATTTTAATTATTATGATAGGAGCTGTGTGGTATTAATGGCAAGTTTGATTGTGTTTGAGAAACTAGCACTCCACACTTTGAGCAGTCTTCATTTTCACAATTGCTCATTAGTCAAGATAAAAATAAAGTTACATTTCTTACAATGGGTAAATCTTTTTAGATGTAGCAGTAGCTCATTCAAGAGCTAGAAAATGTAGGCTATAATTTTATTTTTGTAAATGAAATGCATTATATATCCTGATTTTCTTTTTTAAAAATTTCGTTGGTCTGTCTTTTATACAAAAACATTACCAAATAAGGAAGAGCCATTTGCCACAATTTAGATAGTCCACAATTTAGAATGTCCCCAGTAGTCCCACATAGTAAAAACTTGGTCCCCAGGTTGCTGTAACTGAGAGGAACTTTACAAATTGGGCCTTGTGTATCATTAGGCTATCAGAGGCTCTTTCTTGTGTGAGACCCTAAGCCAGTTCCCTTTTTCTTTCCAGTTTCAGGAGCTGACCAATTTGTTCTGTCACAAGCTCCCCACATTTTCTATCTGGCATTCCAACCAGAACCCGAAACAAATGGTCCATATGATCTTGGACTTTACCCTCCACGACTATAAGGCAAAATAATTATTTTCTCTTTATAAAGTAATCATTTCAGGCATTTTGATATAGTGCAGAGGCCTGTTTAATAAGAAAAATTGGTACTAATAAGTGAGGCATTTAGTATAACTATACCTGATGATGTGGAACAGCCTTTGAAATTAGTTTATGGGAAAGAATTTGGAAGAGTTTAGAGGAACCCGTTGGAAAAATTCAAAACATTCTAAGAAGAGCTCAATGAATGATTCTCTTAGGTGCTCAAGAGATCAGAATACTAATAAAAAATGTGGACCATAAAGGGTATGCTAATGAAGTTTCAGATTAAAAAAAAACGAGGATTCTGTTATACATAGGACTAGTCTATCCTTGTTACATTGTACCAAAGAATTTATTGCATTTTTGTCCATCTTCTATGACTTTGAGGGCAGTTTAATATAAAGATCATGGACTATTTTACTTGGTGGAAGAAATCCAAGCCAGCAAAACAGAGTGGTATTGGCTATTACTGTCTCTCTTTAGCCAGATTTGCAGTAAAAACAAGGAGCAAAGAGGAACAGAGCTAAAATATTTGGAAAATTTACAGCTTGGTCAGATAAGGAGCACCTGTAAAAGATGAGGTCATAGTGAATGGTTGATAAGGAAATTAGTGTTGACGAAAAAGACCCAAGGAATTTGGCCCAGAAAATAGGAAAAATGCCGCGTGGACATCTTAGAAATCTGGAAAGCTATCCCATCCATTACAGGATCAAGGCGAGAGAAATACAAAAGTAATATGCTTCAAATCTGCCAGCGAACTCAGGTTAGAAATAAGCCTCAGGATGCACTGCATTCCCGGGACCATAATGAAATTGAGTTTCTCATGATACACTTTTTTTTTTAATTCAGCTGAAAAAACAGTCAGAGGATATTGTAGTGGTAGTTAAAACGGGTCCAGGAGCAGAGGACCTTGTACATGTTATCCTAATCCTGGTTTTGTAGGCATAAAGAATGCAAGAATTATGGGGTCTTGGTGACTTCAACTGAGATATTAAAGCACAACATGGGAGCCCAAGAACTGCACCATTAAATCAGCGTTCCTGTAAGCAGTTCCTGAGACAGTGATACATGGAGCTCGGTGAGCAAAACTGAAACTGAAGTAGACTCCACAATGGCAAGGAGTGCTGCAGACACTGACCGAAAAGTGGTCCCAGAGGCAGCTACCTGAAAGGCCATAGGGAAAAGGCTGCTCTAGCTGTGGGGATTTCCTATTCTGCACAGTGTGGATACTGAACACAGAACTTCACAATGTAATGTTTACTCTTCTCATTTTCAGTCTTTCTTTAAATTGATCCATCCTTATTCTTGCCTATTCTTCCCACTGGAAGGGAATGTTTATGCTATACCTGCCCCATCATCATGCTTCCCTTTCTAAATTTTAAAGGGGCTCATAATTCACTCTGCTTTGAATCTCAGAGGACATATTGGACTGCAACTTTTGATCAATGCTGGAACATTGAAGAATTTGGAAATTCATGGGGATGAAATAAATACATTATACATTTTGAGACAAACATGAATCTTTAGTTTGTAAAGATGCACGCTACAGCTGGGTCTGGTGGCACACGCCTGTAATCCCAGCACTTGGGAGGCTGAGACAGGAGGATTGTTGTGAGTTCGAGATCAGCCTAGGCTACAAAGTGAGCTCAAGGGCAGCCTGAATGGCATAACAAGACCCTGTCTCAAAAAGACAAGAGCTGGGGATTTAGCTCAGCAGTCTAAGCACCTGCCTGGCAAGTGCAAGGTTGTGAGTTCAATCCCCGGCTCCTCAAAATAACAAAACAAAACAAAACATGCATGCTACAGTGTCAATGTTAAATGTCCTCCAAAGTTCTGTGTGTTAAAACCTTGCTCCCTGGGGTAACATTATTAGGAGGTGCTGTGGACCTTCTCAGGGTAGGAGGTCTTTTGGATATTGGGGTATGACTCTGAAGGACATTGTGGAACCCTGGCCCCCTCTTCTCTTTGCTTTCTTGCTTATGAAGTGAAAAGTTTGTTATTTTTCATACTCCTCATGATTTATTTCTGGCACTCCTACCAGAGCTCCAAATTAATGATCCATGTGACAGAAACTTCCAAAACAGTGAGACAAAATAACCTTTTCCCCTTATTTATTTAAGAATCTCGAGTATTCTGTTATAATAACAGAAAGGTGATTAATGCCATATAATAATGATAAGGCTATAATGATAATAAAATGATATGAAAATTTCCATACATGTCCTTTTTCAAAGATCACTGTAAAAATAATTTGCATCATGCATAATCAAGTAATATTTTTATTGACAATAAAACAGCATGCAATATTTAGCTGTCAATCAAATAAAAACTTAAAGGTAAATATACTATTCAATAAAACATTATGCTTGTGCTATTTCAAAGAAAATAATGCATCAGATTATTTTAATTAGAAACTTAAGGAGAAAAAGCCTACATAAATACCTTGATAATGTTGTTTTCACTGTTGGAGATGGAACCCAAAACAACACATCATAGGCAAACATTCTGTCGTTGCATTCCAGTTGTATCTTGAAATTTTTTTGTCTAAGAATTGAATTTTAACTCTATGAGCAATAAACATAGTCACTTGTCAGAATTACTTATTATGTTAACAAATTAATGTGATTATTGTAATGTTTGATTATTATAAATAAGATTATCTTAAACTTAAGAATATTTCATTCTTCAATTGGAATATTGAAGAAACAGGGAAGCACAGATGATGACGGAGGTGCACAAAAAGATGTCAACAAAATTCAAAACCCTTAATCATTAAGGATCATCACTCTAGGAGGAGTTAGAAATTACAATATTGAAATATTAAGTTCAACATTCCCATCTTCGTATCTTATATCATTACATAACTCACATTATTATCTCTGTATTGAAATTCTGTGAAAAATCTATTTCTGAGCTGCTTTCTTAAACTAAAATTGACATAATTCAAGATTTTCACAAATTTAGTATTTAACTTATTTTAATGTCTATGTGCACCTAAAAACTATCATTAAAGTCAAAATAGTACTATACACACCCATGCTTGTAATTCTCTCTTCTTTCCTCATCCATCCCTCTTTTTTCAAGTGACCACTTATTTTCTTTGTCACTATTGGTTAGTTTGCATTTATATAAATAGAAGAATAAACATTACTTGTTTTTCCCCAACTTTTTCATTCTGCATAATTATTTAGAGATTTATCATCTGTATATCAATAGTTCAGTATAGTTTATTGCTAAGTGGCATTCGGTTGTATGAAAATAGTAGATTCCCATATCTGGGGCAGTTGCATTCAATAAATTCCCCACAAACAGTGAGTTATCAAATACATAATAATTCCTTGCCAGCTTTTGGTTATAGCGTTGTCATCAACCGAATCAATACATAACCCAATTTATGTAGTCTTTTTTAAAGTACCTCATTCAATACATAGTTTGATTCATTGATATTGAACATTTAGCCAATAACACTATAAATCATGCCTGAATGAAACTCATCTATTACACATATTTAGTCCATAAGTTCATACATTGTTTACATTTTAGCATTATGAGTGGACACTATTTTCACCAACTAAAAGCACAAAAAAATGGCATTATATATAATGCAAAAGGAGATAGCATGAGAACTGAAACAAAAATGTAGTGTTGCCTGCTTCATTTTAAACTGAGAAAATATGTATTGGTTGACTCAAGGTTTTCCAAGATCTGTGTGAACACATATCCTCAAATACTGATGAAAGCTCTGGTATTAAGTATACAAATGAATTTCAAACCCTAGTCAAATTCACAAATATGGAATATGTAAATTAAAAGAATTGCTTGTAATACAATTTGTTTCTCCATTCATTCTTTAATAGGTATTGTGTTGTTAGCCAGATTTTTGCTATTATGAAAAATGCTATCGTGAACATAGGTGTAGAAATGACAAATGCTTTATCTGCCTATAGGTGAAAATCAAGACCAAAATGGTCAAATCATATGGCATGCATCGATTTAATTTTTAAAAAAATCTACCAAGCTTGTTTTCAAAGTGGTTGTAGGATTTAACATTCTCACCAGTGTCAACTATTTGTATTTTTATTTTTTATTTTATTTTAAAGAGAATAGAACAAAACAAAACAAAACAGAACAAAAAAAAGCAAAAGAAAACAGAATAGAGTCAAACACAATACAGCATTTCAAAACAGAACACAGAAAGCTACACAGGTCTTCAAAAATCTATGCATTCCTGATGAGTATGAAGTTGTATCTCCTTTTTTAAATTAGTGTTTCCTAAAGTTTAATGATGCTGGTCATCTTTTCCTGGGATTTCTGCTGTCTTTAAAATTTTTGAAGTGTCTTTTAAAGTTATCTGTCAATTAAGTTTTTTTTCTTACTACTAAGTTTTGAGCATCTTCATACACATTCTGGATATAGGTATCCTGCTTTGTAAGTATTTTTGATACACAGGAAAGAAACTTTCAACCTCTTAGATGTCTGGTAGGAGTTCATGTTCACTAAACTTGAGGAATGAATTTTAGGAACAACAGAGGTAAAGACCAGAATATATGTATTGAGAGAAAGAAAACTTCTGTCGGAGAGAGAGACAGAAGGGGTCCCGAATGGGTTGCCAAAGATTGTCTTTTCTAGGAACTTTCATAGAATGAAACCACAAAGTGAAGCAGGTGCAAGGTGGGGAAAACATGGGAACTTGCAAGGTGGACATGAGGTGGGACAGAAGTATGGTCAACCATAAGATCAATTGCACAGGTATAATTGATTAAATCAGGGACAAATGGGGAAGCGAGTCATATAGCAAGTGACCATTTGTATAGAGCAATGACTCTGTAAAGAGTTGAGTTAGTGATTCCTGGCTTCCTCAGGGTGATAGAAACCTATTTAGAATATCAATCCCTGATGTTTACCCTTAGGAAGTATGTGGGTGCATTTGTTTTATCTTTTATCTTCAGGTCTGACCCACAGTGGAGATGTCTGTTGCAAGGTATCTCATCTTCTGCACTGGTTCCTTCCAGGGCCCAGCCCCGACTGACTTCCTATAATATACCTTTCTAACTCAGTTGCCTGTCACATTTGCTTCCAGTCTTTGTCTAGGCTTTTTATTCAAATTCTGTAAGCAAAAGTTCATATTTTGAGAAAATTCATTTCAATGAAGCATTTTATAATGAATTATGCTTTTGGTCCTCTATCAAAAGAATCTTGGCATAAATAGCCTATATTTTATCTTGTTATTTTTATACTTTTGTCTTGAACTTCAGAACTAAGTTCCATTGAGAGTTGAGTTTTGTACCTGCATATACTGCTTGATTCAAATTAAAGTTCTTTTTTAAATGCAAATTTCTAGTTGTGCCAGCACCATTTATTGAGAAGGGTTTCATTTTCCTGTTGAATTGCCTTTGCAAAAACCAAAGTTAAACTGTTCATATATATGTGAGTCTATTTGTGTGTCCTCTATTCTATACCTTTCATCTATTTATATATATTTAAGTGAAAACTTCATCCGCTTATTTAACCTTGTTTTCTGGGTTTCAGAAATCAGGTATTGCTAGCTCTCCAATTTTTCTGTCTTATTCAAAGTAGATTTGAGAAGAATTTTTAGCATTTCTATATGAATTTAGAATCAAAGTGTTTATTTCTATATTAAATTTGGATTGGACTTTGATGAGGATTATTTTGAATGTATAAAAATCTTTTTGGGAAAACTAGTATCTTAATAGTCCTTTGAATTAGGAGTATAGTAAAATTTCACTTATTTATCTTCTTTTAGTTCTTTCATAAATTGTTTTATATTCTGTTTTGGTTCATATCTACATTTTATTAGTTCTTGCTAGCTGTGCAGATCAATGAGTTTCATTTTGGTAGATGCATGCATGCACCTGACATATTCTGACCATTTTTGCCCCCTCCTCAGCACCTTGTCTTACCCTAACCCCTAGTTTCACATTTTTTGGTCACATACTTTGCTATATTCATTGCAAAATAATTCATATTTTTATTCTATTGAACATGTTACTTTTGATTCATATTTTCATATTGCTCATTGTCAGAATAAAGATGTAATAAAATTGATTTTTATATATTGATGTCCTATATTTCACCTTTTCTAAACTCACTTATTCCTTCTGTACTGTTTTTTAAGTCTAGCAGGAGTTTATCGCAGACCTTGCTGCTGCATCAGTCCCAACACCAAGAATGTGGAGATAAAGGAACAAAATGTGCCCCAGTATGTCTAAACACTGCATAAGTCTAGTGAAGCAGAATACTCATGCAAATTAGGTGAAGTAGAATTATTCGTCACAGACAGCAAGAATAGACATGACCTTAGGATCCATGTCAATCTGCTATCCTTAAGATTAGAAATGTTTCTTGGGTGAATGGAGTCTGCTTTGCCCATGCTCCACATTGTACTTCAATAGAGAGACTCCAGGAGCACTCCACCCTGGATTTATATATTATGGGCACCACTAGGTTTGCTGGATTCAGTAGTTACAGAACTTTTTTTTTGTTTCTCAAAAAATCAAGGGTACAATTTGGATATAGCAGATCTTATCTTGTTCGGGACACTGAATTCTTGGTACATTCTGCGTGAGAACTGTAAACTTAAGGGGAAGAGCTGAGTTTTCCAAGGCTATTTTTGGTCTCTATCCTGTATTTTTCAGGTAGATGTATGTACTACTGACTTACATAAATAAGATTTTATTTTTTATTTATTTACATGCCACTTATATATGCTTTATTTATTCTTTAGACATTTCAGTTAGTATTTTAAAAGGATGTTGAGAACAAACATTCTGGTTTTTATTCCTAATCTTTGCAGTGAATGTGCACTCTTCTAATGTTAAGTTAGTTTTAATTTATTGGTGGGTGCCATTATTAGATGACAATTATTTTGTCAAGAGTTTCTGCTAATTTGAATCAAGATTGAAGGTCAGATTTTCCCAAATGTTTTCTTTGGCATCTATTAGGATAATTATCGGGCTCAGAGTACGTGCACATGCATGTGTGGTTTTGAATATAAAATCAACCTTTTATTCTTAGGATAATACCTAGCTATAATATTTTATTCTTGTATTTATGATTTGATCGGATTTAGTAAACTTTTTCTTAGAACTTTGGCATCTAATTTTGTGAGAGTAATTATTTGTAGTTTTTCTTTTTTGTAATTCTTTATATGATTTTGAC